>JADRCD010236823.1:0-71819 GCA_019843815.1 Montemys delectorum
GCTCCACACCCCCACCTCCTCCCCTCCTCCCTCTGAGAGGGTGCTCTACACCCCCCACCTCCGGCATCTTGAATAGGAGAATGTTTTAAAAATCTTACAGTCAGGAGCAATCTTATTCTGTAAGTATGCTATTTGGAGACCTGAGGTACTACATTTTAGAAATGATTTTTGGTGGATGTTGAGATAGGGAAAGTTTTTTTTAATGTAAAGTACTGGTAATTCATTGCCCTGTTTTCCTTAGAGTACCATTTCCAAAGTTTTGCTCTATTATATAAACGTCTGAAAAAGTAAGCTTGCAGTAAATATTTCCCCAACATCTTGGTCGTCTTTTTTGTTTGTTTGGTTGGTTGGTTGTTTTTATACATGCAATCTACTTTGATCCTATTCGTTCCCCTGACCCAACTCCTCCCAACCTCCCTACCCAATCAACTTTGTGTTCTCTGCCCCCGCCTCTCTTCCTCAAGAAAAAAAGAAAAGGAAAGAAAGAAAAACAGTAAGACAAAACATATCAGAACCAAGGGGGAAAAAAAAAATCACACCAAAAAACATGGAATCTGTTTTGCCTGGGCATAAGGGCGTGTCCTGGAGTGTGGATAGTAGACTCGGTGACATCTTGGTGATCTTATGATGATTAGTGGGTCAACTGAGGGTAACCAATGGCATTTGGTGCCAGACACCCCGGGGGTGAAAGGCCTGGTTTACAACACACTTGGTTTTTGTTTGTTTGTTTGTTTGTTTGTTTGTGTTTGTTTTTGTGTTTGTTTTTCGAGACAGAGTTTCTCTGTATAGCCCTGGCTGTCCTGGAACTCATTTGTATGACTTCTGACTGCTGATTAACTTCTGTGCTATTCAGGTTTCATCTGCAGCATGCAGGAAACACAACCTTGTTCACAGACTTTCACAAAATGTGGGAGGACTCTGTAATGCACCTGACACAATGAGATAGCTATAAAATTCGCTCCATGGGGAGCCTCATGGAAAGAGCCTGAAGCCCAAGGTCTGGGGTCAGTCCTGCACCCCACTGTGCTCTACCTGGTGACCCTGAAAACATAATTTACATTCTCCAGGTGGTCTGGCCTCATGCTGAAGCTATGAGGACAAGTACAACCGTACCCAAAACAGTCCTGGCTTGGTCCTATGCTCATATTAAATGACAGCTATTGCTATGAGGAATGCTAGTCTAAAGAGAGGTGAACTCAAATGACCTGTTTGTCTCTTTTAAAAAATGCTTATTGTGGTTCCCTTCCTCATGGGAAACTTTCACTTCCCTCTCCATATGTTATGAGTGGCCAAACTCTACCTAAGCTTAATTAGTTCATGCTTAAGTTTGCTGACACTCAGTGGCACAACGACTGAATCAAATTGCATTACACTCAAGACAGAAGTCTGCTTCATTCTCTGACTTAAAATTTAAGCTAGCCAAGGCAAAGCAAGGGATCCTGCTTCTGTAGTTAAAGTGGAACTCTGCGTTAAGAATTACACAATACAGCGCCAGAAAAAGTCAACCTCCTAGGTTGTTTTTATTGAGCTTCCTTGTTTCTCAAATACCACTTGTACTCCAATTCAAAGAGTAGCCAACTGCTTCCCAAAATAAAGGAAACTAAAGGTAGTAATTTTCCATCTCAGTCCTGGAGTGCCAAAGTTAAAGGGTCACCACTCAGAGCAGTCAGTCACAGAGAGAAAGGAAAGCAATTAGAACAATTTTCAATAAGAACAGAAATCAAAACAAGATGAAAACAAGGGATATCAGGCAGAGGCCCGAGAAACAAGCCTTCCGTGATGTTTCTTATCACTACCATGAAGATGATGGATGGATAAAATTGAGTTACATTTAAGTTGTAATGAAAGAAAATAATTGCAGCGTTCCATCAGGAAACCACAAGGTCCATTATTGATCTGTCCTCCTCGGGGCATGTCTTGTAATATTTAATAAAATAAACAGAGATTTATAACTCTCTATAGGCCGTGTATCTATAATCTCCCACACTATTCAGACTATGGATGTGGAGTCAGCATTAGAAATAACATCCACATCATTTGATTGGTCTGGCACGGCTTATTTAGACTGCAGTGCTCTCGAGGGAATGCATTTTGTATTAGGAGTGATAAATGTAAAGTCAGATTATAAAGTTGTTTCTTACTTCCCGTGTTCAGGAATGAGGGAACGTTACCCTATATGTACACTGTTACTGGGGAGTCTTTACTCTTGATATTAGACAGTTCTCCAAACTTAAACATTAAATATCTTGGCTGTACAGCAAATGTAATTGCTACCATAACAAAATCTTGTAAGACAGAAAGTCCTTGAGGTACAAGGATTGGATATACTTTGTGTTTAAAAGTCTAGGTAAAACTCGATTTTCTCTTACTTCCTTTCCATAGCCATTGGCTCTGTTCTCTCCTATACTCAGCACATTGATGCCTCCTGTCTTGTTTGAATACTCCCAAACTATACAAAATGGCATAGTGTTTTTTTTTTTATTTAAGCGAAACTTACAATCAATTTCTTTCCAGAATTTCAAAATACTCTCTAAGTTCATTGGCAACGCCCTGGGCAGGGTGCAGGGTGTTTACAAAAGGTAACAAATGAGCGACTAGTGCCTTTCGCCTTTTCCCCCATCTTCCTACTAACCCCCTTAAATGGCCACATGTCTGTTCCTGACCCCCTCCCCAGAAAAGGTTTTAAGATTCCATAGCATGATGCGTTCATCAACTAAAAGCAAAAGGATAAAGTTAGAGTTGAAACTCAGGCCAGACATAAGGCAGTATTTACCTATGATGGCAGTGACTCAGCATGTGAGTAACAGTATCTCCCATGGGTTGGGTACTTGAGGTTACCCATACCCCTTGCTTTTGAAGAGTGTTTCCTGTCCTCTCTGCCTTCCAAAGCAGGGCATGACTGTGTTAAGTTGCTGATCCCTAGATGGTGATTCATTGAGGGAAACTGCTGTGTCAGACAATAAGTCCACAGGAAAAGAAATCCATCTTAAAGCTGACTTTTGAAAAAGGTAAAAATTCTGAGGCCAAAGTACCGAGATGTGAAGTTCTCATTCCCACGATCCACGGTTGGAGATTACTGGAAGCGTGCAGAGCCCCACATGTTGAGAAGGATAATAACCTACTTGAGTAATGACAGATTTTTTTTAACTTGCTGCAACATCTCAAATCTTAGGTGTTGCACTCTTCCTCCAGACTTCTGTCTCACCAGTGGCCACCCCTTCGTCTGTTCTTATCTCAAACAAGAAAAGCAAGGAATTTAGAAAAGACTTGGGAATTTTTTTGCCATTGCTTATTCTCGGTTTGGCACAAATACAAATACAGCGCATTTAAAATGAGCAAGCTCCCAGGTACTGCTATAAAGTCACACCTCCAATGTCCAGGGAGAGCTGAAAAGTATCAGGAAAATGAAACCAAAGGCTTGTCTACTCTTGAAGTCAATACAACTCCCTTGGTTTTCTTTTTCTTCTTTTTTTTTCTTTTTAAAATCGTGGATGTCATAAGTGATTCTAAGGTCCTGGATACGTTCCAGTCCACTCATTCTATATTTTTCAAACTAATCTGTTCCAGAAGAGTTCATTTGCATGTGAATCACTGGCTGAGCAATATTGACTGCTTATTCTAAAAGCTAGGCTCTACCTTAGGGAAGTAATTTGTGGGAGCAAGGTTAATGTGGGGGCCGGTAGACTGTGTGTACACAGACACTTCAGGAAGATTTTCTACTCTTTCAGAGGGAAAGGAAAAGGGAAATGTCTAGTGCATGCTCTCATAGAATTAAAGTTTGTTTTAACCATCCTCCATGTTCATACATGGCCACAGATGGTTTGTAAGCGACGATATTCTAAAATGAAAAGATGCATGGTTAATTCCGACTAATGTCTGGCTTCCCTTATCTCATTTGAGTATATTGTCAAAGTGATCATCAATCAGAGGACATTAAATGACAGATGACACTTCAGATTATGCTCTAGGTAAAAGGGGTGAGTTAAGGTCAATTTGAGTTTGGAAGGCACTCTTTTGTGGAGATGACTTTGTGAAAATCCAGTTTTTTTGTGTGTTGTCGTGACAGAATACATAGATGGTTCTTAGTGGCCTGGAATATAGGTCAGCAAGCCAGGAAAGTGTAAAGGCGAATGCTAAATTTCCTATTGAGAGTTTACATTGAAAATATCTGTTTATCACTTGGCATTTCTCAACCAACACTAAACGTGAAGAGCCACTCAGGATTTGGGGACAAAGTAGGATTGAACTGGCTCACCAGCTCTGAGTGAATCGATAGTGCTTAGAGCTAATGCACTAAACAGGTTACAAGCGCTAATGCAGTGGCAGTCGATAACAAAAGTGAATGCCTCTAAAAATTACCTTGACAGGGAAATGTGCAATATTTTCCATTTATTTTCAGCTAATTACATCGCAAGCTTGTTCTCGCATCTTATTGGCTTAAACGAAGTGCCCAAAAGGCTAACTGTTTTAGTTAGGAGATAAAATGAGCATTTTCAGCAAGAATCAGAGGAAAGGATTTATTATGCAAGCGGGATTCAATAGGAAGACCAGTAGTTGCTTCCTGAGTGCTCATTCTGCTAGTAGGACAGTGGTGAGCCAACTGTATGTGACTCTTCTCTTCATGTGACAGCGAATGAGTGGAGATGGCAGTAGATGGCCAAAGCATTCCAGTAGACAAGATGTCCTGATAATTCATGAAATATAATGTGACCTGTGAATACAAATGAAGGCAGTGTCTAAATTTTATGATTTGATCTTAAAAGACTACTCTGAAGTGATAAAGTTAACTTTTATGCAAAGCTTAAAACGGTACAAAAATGCATTCTACCTTTAGTGTATTTAGTTTGGGGCAAACGTATGCCAAATATCTAATACACTAACAATCACAACCTATCTCATGGCCTTTGGTCCTAAGCATAAGCTGCTGTATTTCACTTTAAATTTTTTAAATGACTTGGAGCCATTAAATCACATTATTTCTCCTTAACAAAAAAATACCAGAAGGTGTATGTAATGCCCTGTTGGGAGTTTACCTTTTTTAAAAGGTAATTCTGTTATGCAAAATTGTCAGTACGTTTTACTGGAGCTTGGTGTGAAGCAGGTAGTGTGTGCGCATGGCTAGAAGCCACAGACTGCATTTCAGCTAGGCTCATTCACTGCCTCATGGCCTAGCACGCCATCAGCTTCTTTGGAAGTAAATCGGGTTTCTGCTGGGCTGGATTATTTCTTCCTTGGCTCCCTGCCTCTCTTTGTGTCAACACTCAGTATTTGCGAAGACATTTTTTTCTTCTGCACATGAAAAGGGTTCTCCCATTACTCATGAGTCCTGTGACAAAGAATCATGCAACTCAGAGAACACACAAATAAGTCCCTTTGAAGCCCTCAGCATTATGAACAGCAATAGAATTTAAGGCAATGTGATGCTGAGGTGGCCCAAATCACATTGTCCTTCTATAGCTGCAGAGTGTATCTACCCTTCACAATTATGTCCCTTTTTACTGTGTTTCCTGCTCATGAGGATCATGTGGCTGAGAGGCCAAGTGGGAGCCAAGTGCTCCCAGGACTCATGCTCGTCTTATGAGCACCTCCAGAATGTGTTCCCAGGACTCATGAACATCTCATGAGCACCTCCTGAATGCCCAAGTGTGTGTCCTCCAACCAGGGCCATCTTTGTGTTACCAAACCTTTCATCTCTGGTGCCCTTACACTGAGCTTTTCTCTCTCCCATTAATCATCTTCATCTGCTTATATGTTTAATCACGCAGATTATTATGTAAGTGAGGGAAGGTCTCAGAACACAGACAATACGTAGTGTCCGCTTGTTCTTAGAGGGCTCTGAAACAATGCATTTGAACAGGAAAGAGAGAGCATACAATTCCCAGTCGTATTCAGTCTCAGTAAATTTTACGCAAGGATTTTTATGAATAAATTGTAAGCCGGGTTTTCATCATCTGCATACGCCTCAAAGATTTGAAGTGCAGGTGTAAAAATAGTCTGTACTATCAAAAGAAATGCTCACCTTTTCCTGTGTCTGTCTGTTTACTGTTGTTTGGCCAACAAAGAAGTGGTATTTGTCAAGGGAATAGAAGGGACTTAATCTTCAGAGCTTGTTCCTGTGCCTACAAGTCAGGGAGGTCATCTGCTTGCCCCTTCCTGCAGCCTGTAATTACAGACAGAGGACTTTTTATTTTCCAGTAAAGTGACCGACTCTTGAACGCAATAAGACTGTTTATAAGAGCAAGTGTGTAAGGAATATATACAATTTTTGGAAAAGACAATAGGAAAGTGAAACTATTGCCTTCATATTTTCAATAATACGAGATCGGCTGCGTCTCTAGAAATGTCCTAAAGTGCAATAATAAAGGTGAACCTCAGGTCACGTTAGGCAGTCCCGGTACTTAACATATTGAATTATTATGGGAAGTTTACAATAGGATAGAATATGTCTGATAATTCATTAGGTTAGAAACTAATTTGTGGCTCCACCATCATAGTAAACAAGAAGCCATAACTATATTAATAAAAATGATTTAGAAATATTTATACTTTGGAAAAGAGCAGTTACATTGGGTTAGCTGGAGACACTGTGGGGGGGGGGGGGAATAGCACCATTTCTTGATCTCAAAATTTTTTTAAGAATAATTATTCTAAAAGCAATCACTCCAGGTAGAGTTGGGTAGGTAACATACAACTTCGATTCCACTATTATCCCAATCCTAGAACCTATCCACAGGGGTTTGAAAACCACACTATGTAAGTGGTCATTTAACGATAGTAGGTGAACTTTGTGATCTATGTGGCAAAGCCAAACGTTCTAACTTGTTGAGATGTACAAAGAGAACCTAGACATATGCCGGCCTTAAAGGGGGGTGTCTCATTGTGGTAAATTGTGAAAAATTTTCCACCTACGAGAAAGAAAGTTTCCTATTGAAAATTGAAACAAAACAAGAGCAAACCTTCACATTTTCCTAGGATCTCGGGTAAAGAAGGTGCCAGCCACTGATGTCATTGTGGCCTTAGTGAAAAGACAACAGTCTTACTGAGTGTATCTCAGCTCGTGAAGAGAAAAGTTGTCAGCCACTTGGAACATGAACACCTGCATTTTATTTTCTTAAGTAAATACTGCTTTTGAATGAAAACTTTCCCTGTGTTGTGGTCCATGGAAGCAGTTAGAACTCCCAGAACCTTACTGAATGCTCTGTGTGTGAGAGGTTCAAGAAATAGTTAAAACAGTCAAACTTCCCGTTTTGACTGTAATATATAATAAATATCTGTCTGAGTGAATGGATGGATAATTGCTTCAATAATGAAGATAGTATAACTTCATTTTATCTCTCTTGCCTTAGCACAGCTTTTATTTTCTACAGGCAAGTCACAAAATAAATTGCACTATTGTTTGCATAAGGCTCTGTTTCCTTCGAACTTTATTCCTGTCTGCCAACCTCATACCAGTTCCCCAGTAGCTCAGGAAGACCTCCACTGGGATTAAGTAATCGTTTACACAACCTCTCTCATTCATTAACCCGTGTTGACATTCTCCGTCTCTCTTCTTAAGCACCTTATCCAGCAGCTGGCGTGGGTGCAAACCACGCTTATTTATTTAATCAAGAAATTTAATATTTCCAAGGAATCATTTGGTCTGCCTCAGCCTTCTTCTTGACCACAATTGCCTTCTATTTCATCTTCAAAATAAAATCTGGATTCTTTCCTAGTAAATGTGTAGTTTTAAAATCTTTCATTTATTTCTACGTATTCATAAAGCAGAAATAGAAAATATTATTGCTTGTAAAAAAAAAAAAAAAAAAAACCTTTTAGTGTGCTAAAAATGATGCCAATAAGAGAAAATTAGAGCCTCCTGGATCTGTCCGCATCTCCACCCGATCTGCTTGTCTCCCGGGTAATCTTTCTTGAAAGCAGAATGTTTTTATAACTGCAACTTTAGAAATCATCTGGGGGCTCCCCCAATTGCTTCATAGCACAACCCACACACATTCATTTGTATGATATTCAAGGAGTGTCTTACTTGGGCCCTGGTTTCCTTCATGTGGAGTAGAGTGCCAGTCAAGAACTAAGTCTTGGCAGAGGGTAAGTAGACACCCCTGACTTGCACAGCTGGCCACTTCCTGGCATTTCAGTGTCCCACCATGCCTGTGCCAAGTTACCACTGATACAAGTTTTGTCATTGATTAAAACTAGGAAAGAACTTGTACATATGACCCCGTGAACTGGTACACAGCAGCTCAGGTGTGTCTTTGGGCTCTTCGGATAGTGGCTGTGGGTCTCCCGCACAGCCGAGCCTTCTCATGCCTGTCCCATGGTCAGCCTCCGATTTCCTTCAATACTCATTTTGTCAAACTCACATTTCTTCCCCTATTCTTTTTTAATTCTCACCTTAGATATTATCCTTCCCGGGAACTATTCTCTAGATTCCCTTCCATTCCCTCTCCCCATTATAGTCTGAATTTGTTATCTGTTTCAACCACATCTTGTACTACATGCAGATAGTGTATTTTCCATTCAACATTGTTATTCTCTTGATATGGACTATGGATTCTAGCTCCATGTACCTGGTGTGTAAGATAATTGCTTGAACAAAATGCATACAATCAAATGATTGTAATGCAAATCCATGTTTAAAGTTGGCAATTAAAATATTTACTAGTAAAAAATAACATTTTCCCCAAACTACCTTTCATTCCTCCCCCTTCAAACTTCTAATAACTAACTTATAGAGTAGTAGAGTTTCAATGTTTAAATTAACACAGGAGAAACTCAAAAGTTCTGTTTCTTCTAGCTTATGATCCCTTCCTAAATTCTTATACATGACACATGCACATATGCACCCCACATAGTTTAGAAAAATAGATAAATCAAAGAGAGAGAAATATGAAAGGAGATGAAGTGAAGGTGAGGAAGATGGACAAACAGAAATTGTAGAACTGGGTCATGACCCGAAGTTGGAAAAGGAGAATTCAAGCCCGTAAGAATATTTAGAGAGAGGACAGCTTTGCTCTTTTAGGCATTCTGGAACATTCCCAGAACTGAATGATACTGTCAAGATGAGGAACTTTGGAGAACATCTAGTGGTTAAGGCTCAAGTTACACTGTCGCCATGAGTGATTGTCACAGTGGGACCTGCCCTTGACATTTGCCCTGGAAACCCGCAGGTTTTCACCACTAGACACCAATCATGGTTTCGTGTTTAAAATGGTGCATGGATTAACAGAAAGAAGAGTAAGTGTCTGTATGAACACCACCCTCGCGGGCACAGAGCTCCTCTTCCTCGGCAGTCCTTCATAGGCATGAAGGGCGTGCTAGGCAGAGAAGCCCTGTCCTAAACTGGATAGGCCCAACTGAAAAGAGAGAAGTGGGTTGGTGCTCAGGACACCTTGCCCTCTTACAAAGTTTCTGATACATAGTTCGTGTCTGAAACCAAATGAGAAAACAGGAAATGAGTCTCACTCTCTACTGCTAAGATGGAAAAGAGGGATAAGAGCTAATGACTGTTGGCTCCATGGCTAGAATGTAGTCATGGGCTTCAGGAGCATACTAGGGCATGACTGAACACTTGCATTTCATCCATCTTTCTCCTCCTCTGGCCTTCTGCTAAGACATTTATTAGTTGCTCTACAGTAATAGGGATCCAGCCTTCTGAGCCTACGAAGAAGCGGTGGCTCTTACTGCGTTCAGGAAAAATTACTTCCTTTTGAATGGTTAATGTTGGGGGGGTGGGTTTTGTGGCTTCTGGCTTTCTAAAACCTCTATGAAATAAATGCATTACAATTTGGTTTCTATTAACTAAATAGAGAAAGAGAGGAAACCTCCTCATAGTGTCAAAACCCACCATACCTGGAGCAATTTGATGAATCACTGTCGCTCCTCGCTGAGACTGAAGCTCAGTATGAAGGCTGCTAACCAAAACCACATGGGCTCGGCCTGTTTTGTATCTGATTCACCTTAGGAAATGATAAAGATGCAAAAGCCTTAACATTTCCAATTCCAAAGCCCATGTGATTATAGAATTTTGAGTGTTCTGACCTCCAGGAGTGGATATGTATTTATGTATGCTTGCATTTGTACACATGCATATAGAAAGCCATACCCACACATAAAATATATTCTGTTCCAAGAATCTTTCCTCCTGTAGTCCGACTTCTGCCAAGACCTAGCTCTGCATCCATCTCTGCTTCGAGGTTCTGCAGCTGTTGAAGGCCACACTGCTCGCATCCCTCTCTAGTCTGCCAGCACATGCTGCTGGTGCAGAACTTTAGTTACCTATCTGCTGAGCTCTTTGTTTTATATAATCAGTTATGTGGTTTTACGTGTTGGTCTCTGGTCTTCCTAAGTGTACAGTGCCTTCCGGAGATGGGCTGAAAAGAAAATGTTGGCACACATGTCAAGTGAAGAGCATTTCTTACATTTTTAAAGAGTTACGTATATACAAGAAAAGTGAACTATGTCACATGGATCCTATGATCTTCAATGTCTAATATATAATTTATTTAATGTATATTTAACATATAATATAATTATACTTAATATAATGCTTTAATTCTTTGAAAACTTCATAAACACATATAGTGAATACTAGCCTACTCAACCTCTACTCCACTCTCTGGCTCCCCGCCCCCCTTCCTCATGTCCTTTTTTTATAGATCACTCAGTCCATTCAATGCTGTTTTATATGCACATGGGTGTGGGTCAACCATGAGGACCTGAACACAATTTCCTTCTAGTCCATCTTCAAAAATAAAAGGATTCCACTAAGGGTGGAGCGTTCTGAGTCCCTTCCCTCTCCCTGCTGGAATTGGTAACTGGTCTTGGGGCAGGTATCCACAGGAAAAAAAAAAAGTACAATACTTTGTAATAAAATAATGGAAGATATGACAGAGGGATGTAGCTTGGTAGAACACATGCTTAGCATTTACGGACCTTTGGATTCAATATGCTGCAGTGGAGATGGCTGGGGGCGGGGGGGGGGGGGGGGGGGCGGGTAGGGGTGGCAGGGAGGATGAAATGATTTATAAAAGTCCTATACTGAAGGAGAGAAGAATCGTCCAAGCTGGGAGGGGAAATGATGGGTTTGAGTCAGACCCATTCAAATGTAGCCTGCAGGCAGATGTGGAGATGTACTTGCCCTGAGGAGTACAAGGCAGATGGCTGTGTAGAGTTAGGTCATCAGTAGTAGGCAAGTGAGAGTCTCTAACTGCCACATTGTCCCCAGGTGACTCACCCACTGCTGAGCCAGCAGCAGGCCAACCAGAGGCCTGTTTACGCTGCCTTGGTGACTGGCCTGGCTGAAAGCATGCGGTTTTGCCAGTTTGCCTTTAACTGTGCACCCGGCTTTGCTCTCCTGCTCAGCCTGCAGCTATGCTGCTAGACTAGGCAGGCGTCACAGAGTCATGACCCCAGGGCAGGTGAAAACACAGCGTAGAGTTTCCTCATCTAGGGAAGTCGGTGGCTGCAGAAATAGTGAGGGGGCATCTACCTTTCATGCTGTGCCCTGAGAATATCAAGCTTGAGTTCTCTTCCCAGCACAGGACACGGTCCAGACAACACCAACTTTTGACATTGAAGACTAGCCTGCTCTGCCCAAGAACTGATTCTTCGGTGCCATACGGAAAGCCCTGCCTTTGGTGTTGATCGCTGAGAGGTTCTAGTGACTGGGGAGTTTAACAGAAACCGCTCAGGATCAATGGGGTCATGGGCAATGAGCCTGCCTATCCCGAAGGGGAGAAGCAGACATGAGGGGGAGCTGCATAAACTTCCTCTGTAAGAAGCATAAGCAGAGGTTGAAGTCCAGGGCCCTGCACCCCTGCGTTCGGCAGCTCCACTGCACCCCTGCTGGAACGGCGTTTAGGAAAGAAAACCTAACACAGTTGAGTTTTTAGCCAACTGGCTCAAAGAATCTAAGAGAAGGAACTTTCCATTTTGAAAGCTGAGTCTCCCACAAAGCCATTACTATACCTTCTGCAAAATATGACTCTGAATAAAGTTTATATTAAAAACCTTATGTTAATTTTCCATGGCCAAGGATGTAAGAACTGATGTGAGTAAGCTGGAATGATTTGACAAAACTAAATTTTAAAAAGTTATCTACACGATTGATTTAAATTAGCTATAGATGAGCTAAATCTGTCCTATAGATCAATTAAAAGAATCGCTATTTCAAATATATCACATCCTTAATTACACGAATTAAATGTAATTGCATACTCGCTTCATACATCACAGTGTTAATTGAGAGAAACATTTCAAGTCAAACCTATTGAGGTTTCTAGCCCTTCAATTTTCTTTTTATTAAAAGAAACAAAATATATATCTGAGTCATGTTTTAAAAAAAGGTAACAGGCTAGTATGATAAAATGATTTAAAAAAAAACTCACACACATAAACACAATACACTGAATTAATTAAGGTATTACTTCAAAGTGTAAAATGTAGAGTAATTCCAGTTATCTGTAGGATGAAATATAAGATAGAGCCAAGGGAAAGGAGTTTCAAACACGTTTAAGGTGTGTGCATGTGCATGGTGCACAATCCTTTGAGTGCATATGTTGAGGTCAGGGGCATCCTTACGGGACATAGTGAGTCTGACTGAAGGTTAGCACTATTTGCATATTGCTTTGCAGTGTGGAGAGCTTGGCTAGTTATTAAAGTCCTATTGCTAAGGCTTAGATAGCATGCAGCTCTGTAGGCTACCCTGCAGCAGTCTCTGGGTTGCCCAACATTCTCAGCAGGGAGAGAGATAAGGAGTAATGTCCCCTCTCCCGCAGTGAATGTTGGGCTATTTCTTTTTCCCAGAAGCCAGTGTTCTTGGTGCTCGCCTGCCGCTCTCTGTTTTGGGAGGAGACAAAAAAGAAGTAGATATGGATTCGTACATTATGAAACTAGAATGTCCTTGATCCTGTTTGTTTCTTAGCTCTAAATTGCACAATCTTTCAAGATCAAGGAGCCCTGTAGCTCAGAGTTGTGCAATGTCTCCACATAGGAATTTTACTGGGCAGAGATAGAGACATAAATCCTTGAAAAGGTGAGATTTAGAGACCAATTTCCTTCCTGAAGGAAGGGTCTTGAAGCTCACGATGCACACATTCCATCGATGCTGATGCCGATTTATTTTTAACCTTTGTATCTAGAACAGCAGGTGTATAGGGGCAGAGGCCCTGGTTGCAAAACTCTTTTCCACTGAAGAAAGCGTCAGCAAGCTCCTGTAGATTTGCAGGCACTCTAAGAAACGCCCAGAGAACACCTCACCTGCTCTCCTTTTCAACCCACTCAGGGAGGTGGACCTCAAAGCCAGCTGGTTAGGAGAAGGGCCTTATCTCTGGTGGATTTGCAGAGACACAAATCTTACAGCGATGGTTATCACCCACTGACATCACCTAGGCATGATAGAGGAAACTTGGGACAAAAAATAGTGGGGAGGTTTCTATGTCTTGAAGACAGAGGCAGACAATAGCTTATGATCCAAGATGGTTCCACACCTTTCACATTGTATTTACATCCCAGGAAAATCCATTGAGAAACTCCGTGCCCTAGGTCAAGTTTGAGGTTTTAAAGTTCCCAGTGGACTACTGAGATCTAGAAGGAGCTCTGTAGGGCCTAGTAAGAGAAGGAAGCTGGCCCTGATGGAGCACTTCAGACGGCTTAAGATTTGAAATTGTTCATTGCTCCTTTAAGCTGCTTCCCTTAGCTCTGACTTCTACAGAATGAATTGGCAATCACCAGTCGAAACTCAATTATCAATTAATTGATCTCTATTGACTAGCTGGTATATCCCAGTTAACTGCTACTCCTCAGAATAATCTATAGTACTTTAGCGAAGAAAGGCTTCTAATTAAATAGTGAGCTAGTGCTTATTATACATTAAAATAAGTGTCCAGAACTGAAACATTTTCGTAATTACAAGATACAATACGTTTAGTCTCTCCTAAGACTCTCTCAGTTTGCTAATTGATTGCCAATCAAAATGAAGAAATTGCCAATGCACAAAAATAAAAAAAAAAAATTAGGTGGCTTTTAACCACAGAGGCAAAATATATAAGAACTTCACAATTCCATGTGATGGATGATCAGCCTTAAGGAATGAAGTCAGTCACTACGCAGTAATGCAACTGAATTTTTGTTATTCTTAACAGAAAGTTTGAGGGCAGGTGATGTGGGAATGCATGCATAACCACCACAAAAGATTAAGTTTCTGACTTTTATAATAGGTGATAGTAACAAAGGATTTCCAACATCTCAATCATTTTCCCAGACTAGTAGCAAGTAGTCCTTATAAAGAAGCCCTGCCAGGCATTGGCGGTGCACACCTTTAATCCCTGCATTCATGAGGCAGGGGCAGGTGGATCTGTGAATTCCAGGCCAGCCAGGACTATAGAGAGGAACCCTGCCTTGAAAAATAAAAACCAAACAAACGATATGTCCAAGAGTAAACCTTCATTTCTTTTCCTCTAAGTTAGCCTTCATTTTCCTTAGTATGTTCGCCCACCCCCTTCAGCTGGCCCAGATTTACTGACTCCCAGCTGTCATGAGGAACACGGAGGAGCCAGCCATTTTTTTTGTTCCTCATGAACTTCTAGCTGTCCTATTCCTGAAAATAATAGTTTCCAAACTACTAGCTCACAGCTCCATCCTCATGCCACCTCCACCTGACTTATCCAGTCATCCCATTATTATTTACTAGCTCTCTGTTTGGCGTGATGTTTAGTCTACCACTGGCAGGATGGCTTTGAAAGAGCAACTACAGTGGACGGGAGCCCGACATTATGTTTTTGGGTTTTGTTTTGTTTTGTTTGTTGGTTGGTCGGTTGGTTGGGGTTTTTTTGTTTGTTTGGTTGGTTGGTTTTTTGGGGTGTTTTGTTTTGTTTTGTTTTTTGTTTTTTGTTTGTTTGTTTTGTTTTGTTTTGTTTTTTTTCGAGACAGGGTTTCTCTGTGTAGCCCTGGCTGTCCTGGAACTCACTCTGTAGACCAGGCTAGCCTCGAACTCAGAAATCTGCCTGCCTCTGCCTCCCAAGTGCTGGGATTAAAGGCATGCGCCACCACTGCCCAGCTGAGCCCGACATTATGTATACAAAGGAATGTTGAGTTGCAGCAGAAACGATTACTGCTGTACTTGATGAGTGAGCAAAAGCTATCATGAGACTCTACGATAGGAGCATTGGACCCTGATATAAGCATCAGAGCAAGTCTCGTGGGAGCCTGGTGCTAAATTCACGAATAGAGGATATTCAGGGGCTAACTAGGTGGCTGGAGGTGGAGGGCAGACCCTGGAAGGGCGAACCACTTATGTCAGACTCGTTAACGGGAAGATGCCTGCAACACTCAGACAGCTGAAAGCAGGCCCGAACAGAGGAGACACAGAGAACACAGAACCAGAAAGCGGGTAGAAGCCACATGATATGAAACCTAGTAGACAGTGTTAAAAAGGTTTATCCTAAGAGCAGGGGGGGATGAATTACGTCGTCTAAATAGAAAGGAAGAGGTGTTGGATCATATAAAAAAAAAAATAAATAAAGACCTACCGCCTTATGAGCAGCTAAGCTGACAGAGAAGCTGTTGCCATAGCACAGCAGAAGGGTGGATGGCTAGGACGAGTATCACAGTGATGGAGACAGAAAGACCGGGGATAGATCTGGGAAGTAGTCTGTTGATGAAAACCAGCCCAAACTAGGGGCACTTGGGAGCAAAGAAATGTGAAGTGAGGGAATGCCTCCCTTAGAACAGCCTACAAGCAGTTCTGTGTGGTATTGTCTTGATGACTGATTGAAGTGGGAAGATCCAGCCCAGTGTGGATAGTAGTGTCATCCCTGTGCTGCTAGTCCTGGGAGGAACAGGCAAGCCAGCGTGAAGCTTGCCTCCATGACTCCTGCCTCCCTCCGCCCGAGTTCCTGCCCTGACTTCCATCGATGATGGACTGTGGTTTGGACTTGTAAACCAAACAAGTCTGTCCTCCCCGGGTCATCTTTGGTCAGGAATGGAAAGTAACTAGGACAGTTAGAAAATGAAACCGATGGAGTTTCAAGGTAGATTACATGGGAGGGATGAAGGAGAAGAGAACCATGAAGACCCTTAGATGTCTGGCTTGTACATCTGGAGGGATGGAAGAGTCATTCTGTGAAGTGTATAATGTCATAAGGTCAGGAAGGGGCAAAAGGGGTCAGGCTAAGCCTGGGGTCTCCCAGACAAGTGGATGGAGATCACATGTAGAGCCAACAACATAGATATCGCAGGAGAAACAGGTTTCGGGGGGTGGGGATGGGGGGAGTGTGATGAGTGTAGTGTATGGTCCAGGGGTGAGACTAGAAGCCTTGGGGAATCTGATGGGGATACTGAGGCATGACTGCTCCTGCACAGGAAGCACAGGTGTTTAGATCTGAGAAGTAAGAGAAACACCAGGGATCAGTACAAAGAGGGAGGGATCCTCGGTGCTTAATTGTCATTTTCCTGCATTGCTGAACAGGTTTTTTTTTCACCCTTCCACATAAATTTGAACATTGCTGGATTGGTGCTTGTCTTTCAAGAAGCTGCTTACTGAGATACTTGATGTGCACTTTAAAAAAAAAATCTTTCTCCCAAAGATGACGGTCTAAAGTGAAGTTCCGTATGCTAGTTCCGTTGCCAGAGATTCATCTGAGCCAGTTGGCTTAATCTTTGCAACAATTCTGTGTTGTGGGGTCACTTTTTGGTAGCAATTTCTGTTTTACAGATGGAGAGAATAAAACACAGATCACCTCAATTTCTGAACACAGAAAGATTATAGGAATTGTACAAAATGTGTGCACACTCAGGACCAAGACTTGATGAAGGCAGTTGATGTATGCTCAGTAACCTCCCCATGAATTCTCTATAAAACTACTTCCCTGTACTTCTGTGCCCCCCCAAAACGTGCACATATATTCATACTATGACATATTCAATATATATCATAGTGTGACTTTTCACATAGTCATCACCATCATCACCACCACCACCATCATCATCATCATCCCTGAAATTCCTTTCATAGGACTTGCTGCTAAGGAACTATACACTAATGTCAAGAGATGAGACATTTAAAGTGGTTTTCCTTTCAACAGCATCCATGTTCCATCTCCATGAGTGTACATTTGAACCACAGTGTAACAGTGAGATAATAAGACTGTCTCCCATTTTTGAGACTCTATACACACACTCTGCCTAGGAAAACTGGAGCCACTTGAGTCACTACAGACTTACATGCGCAGTTAGGGCTGTTTGTCTGTTCGTGCGACTATCCTTGATATTCTGAGCAAACTCTTTAATGACACACAGCAAAGTTTCCTACCAGCTTTTTGCCTCCAGACTCTAACTCCATGGCCGTGTTTTTACAACAGACCCTGCTGAGAAATTCTTCAGGCTGTGAAGTGCGCAGTGACGAGTATCGCACGGAGTTTACCACGGCTTTGCAGCGCGTCGACTTATTCATGGGCCGGCTCAACCAAGTGCTCCTGACATCTATCTCCACCTTCATCAAAGGGGACCTCACCATTGCTAATCTGGGGACATCAGAAGGTCGCTTCATGCAGGTAAGCGCATTCCTAGGGTAGCCGACTTTATATAATTGTCAATGAGCGATATTTACGAACAGGCAATAAAGTGCGAATCACGGTCGGAGCTAGAAACAAAACCCAAAAGGGTGACAAGGAGACATGACCTACTTTTTATGAAGTGGTTAGCTTGTTTTTGTAGTTTTTGAACCTTTCAACCCAAATGTGGCTGCTTTAATCTTGCCTGGAATCGGGTTTTTTTTCCCCATTCATAACTTTTATCACATGATTGGAAAGTTAAAAAAAAAAAAAAAGAAAAGAAACAAACAAACAAACAATTAAGCACTTCCAGGCAATGTTTTCCTGTTTCAGAGGAAAGTGCATGAAAGGAGAGCTATTGTGTGGCCCATGCATGTCCACGAGAAGAGACATTCACATCATTCACATCCCTGAGAGACACTGGCAGGAATCAGAAAGGGATGCTATCAAAATCCCACTGTACCTCCAGCTTGCCTCCTGCAAAGTAGCAGGGTCTCATAAAGAAGTTCAGATACTTAATTTTTTTTTAAAGCAGGATCCATTAAGAAATGCTTCTAATGGCTAGTGACAGTATTTCCATACAATAAAAGTTCACATTTGAGACTTGATGGAATTAAGTGTTTCCTAGCTACAAGAATCATAGCACGTTGCAGAAATTAACAACCCCCTCATGTTGGATATATTTTATTGCTTTAATAGTTATTGGTGCTTTTCACCATGAGTTCGTGAGTAAATTCTCAATTAATGTGGAGGGATGGTGACATCTGTGGAACGTCTATGAATATTAGGAATTTCCTATAAGGGAAAATGCTTGCTTCATTGCCTAATATTGTTATTAATTGTATGATGTAGTTAATATCCTGATTGGATAATGGCATCTAGTAAGCCATTTGAGGGTGATGAGATTTTCCTCTAATTTGTCCATCCCATCCCTACATACTGAATCTATATTATTTTACAAAGCAAAGTTTTAAAAATTCTCATCATCTTTAGAATAATTCAGATGTTGGTCCATAGCCATAGTTTAAGAACTACAAATCATGGTTCTCTCATGCTCACAGGCATGGGAAGACCCCTCTCCGGAGTCCTGAGGCATGTCATTCAACCTCCTATCTCTAAAATGTTAGCGAAGATCCCATGATATGAATGTCCCCATACTGTCTCTCCAACTTCTTCACCCTCACAGCTGACCACTACTCTTTGCCCCCTCTCCCAGTCTAGTGTGCTGTCAGCCTGCCTCGCTAGTCTTGGTCATTTAAATCTATTCTTACCTATGAAGGTAGGACACATATTCCTTTCACATACATGTAAGCTTCAACATGGCACTATGGCTGTTACCTGTTATCTCTGAAATGGAATCCCGTCACTTGTGCTTGTAAGCATTCTTCAGTTACACTGATCATTGCTATAAAAGTCCAAAGAGTCTGAAGGCGAAGAGTGCATCTGGTAAACTACTTACTCTCGAGTGCCAATAAATGGCTTGCTTCCCTTATCTTTATCTGTTTTCTAATTTCCCCATTATCTCACCAATCCAGAACTACACTAATACAATTTAACAATCAGTTACAATTTGAAAGGTAGGTATTTTTTTATTTTTGAGATTATAATATAATTATATTTCTCCCTTCCTTTCCCCACCTTCCAAGTCCTCCCATATAGCCCGCCCCACATTCCTTCAAATACATGGCCTCTTTTTTCACTGTTAGTGCATGCATAATGTAAATGCATATATGCATATATGTATACATAGATACAACCTGTTTCACCTGTAGAGCAGTATTTTCTTAAACATGAAAAGGATCATAGTCTATTTCCACATGTTAAAATGATAATAAAATCCCATTTTTAAGCAAGTTACTTTAATAAAAGAGTTCATACCATCCAAGGGATAGCTCACGTGTCGATAACCATATACTCCTTTTAACTAAAATTCTGAAGTTGATACTTAATTCTTGTATCTTAGTGTGTTTGAGTGGTTGGGGGAGCTAAATTCTTCCATTAATGGCCCAAACAGTGAAAACGAGAACTTATTTCCTAACAGGTACTGGCATCACTGCCTGATAGTTTTGTTATCCAGGTCATCTTAACATCATCAAGCATATATTAAGATTCTACTGATTTAAAAAAAAAAAAAAAACTGGGGAAGTGAGTGAAGCAAAGGAAACTCAGAACCTGCTTTGGGGGAATAAAATTTTGATAGAGGAGATTAAAATGTTTCCCTGGCAGCAGTGGTGCATGCTGATAAAGGGCTATAGGGACGACGAAGGACTTACGTCTGTGATAGTTGCGTTCCATCGAGTTTCATATAAATAAACCTAAAGCATTTGACGAGCAACAGAATCAGGCGGCCAACCACACTGAAATCCAGTTTGTTTACATCAGACACAGTGGAGGGAGTGGGGTAAATTGTAGAGAAGACAGGAGACCGTGAGCTGCCTTTGCCAGAGTGACTTACCACCAGGTTCTGGCAGTGTTTTGATTGGACTAAAACTCTGAATCTTAGCCAGGCTAAGTTTCTAGAACTCCCATGTTAGTAAATACTATGGCGTTTCTGTTACAAAATAGAATCAACATATTTTTTTTCCTCCCAAGGCAGCTGCTACACATGAGAAACACAGAGAAATGATTTTACTTCCTTCCTACCCTCAAGCCTAATGGCAAAGTTGCTTAGCAGATTTTTTTTTTTTTATCCCAAGAGTTTGCAGCTGTTTCTGCCCTTCCTATTGTGCTGGTGTTCAGCTTAGGCTGGGAACACAAGCCCTAGCCCCAGCTGTTGGGTGCACAGTGAATCAGGTATTTCACAGTGGCTATTTGATTAGAAAGAATTATATTGTTTAGCTAACAATAGTCTGTGCACGGCACAGAAGACATTTTGGACATGTTGCTAACTTTTAAACAAGTATGTAATGTATCTCATGCAGGTGCCCGTAAGTCTAAATATACCGATGTGCTGTATATCTGAATCTAGATCCGTGAAAATATAGCAGTAATAGAATTCAAAAACGATTTTGGTTTGTACGGTCACTCTCTCGGGAAGCTTTGAAGTAGATCAAGAAGCAGTATTTGAGATAGCAGAAGTAAACAGGGGGAATGTGTGTCCTTACAGGAAGCCCAGCAAGCAGGGCCATGTGGGAGAATGGTGGATCCTCATGAAGATCACAGGACTAATCACAGGGATTGCCAGCGTCTCCCATGCTGAGCTCCTCATCTAATCTACATCTAAACAATGCTTGCTTGATTTTTTTTCCTTACAGCACTTGTATAAGGTCTTTAATCTCTAAATGCAAAATATCGCTATTAAAATATTTGTGCATGACTGTCAGGCTGAGCAGAGTCAGTGGATCAGGGATGGGGGAGGGGACCAGAGGCCTTTCCAAGGCCTGCTTCAAACTCAACTCACAGGCATTTACTGGATACCAATAGTATGCCTGTTAACAGTGTCCACTCTCCTGGGCACAATCACAGCTACCATTAAGCTCTTTGGTACCACTCAGTCTTTCTGCATCATCCCAAACCCTTTCCTATTCTGTTACCTTCATTGATGTTAAAGCTCATTATTTTCCCTTCTGCTCTTAACTGGACTAGTTGGGTGTAGCAGAACACTAAAGAGGAAAGATGTCATTTGGTCTTGATTATTCTTTATGGCCATCACTTAAAGGATCATGTTGGTACTGTGAGAGTAATCACTCCCTTTCCATAAACCCAATTCAGTTCCTCACCTCCTAGCATCAGATTGCATGGGACTTCTAGACCCTCATCTGGTGTGCCATATCAGTTCTTTCCATCTGCGGGCAATGACGTACATCATGCTGAGAATTACTGTTATATTCTAATATGTAGACACGTACATATTAGTCCAGAAAGAGAGCATTAGGTAGAGACGCATCTGAATGAAGATTAAACTCAAACATTGTTTCTCTTTAGAGATGGTTAATTGAGTCTTTTCTTATAAAATATTCAGACAGAGGCATCATTAAAAAATGTCATTTAAAATAAAATATACAACACTGACCTAGATGTAGATCTACCTAATGAATACTAGCACTAGTCTGTTTCTTTTGAAGAAAATCCGTGCATTGAGTTCAGAAGCTTCTTTGTGCTAAACAAGAACTTACTGTAAATAAGAGTCTGAAAGTCATGCCCATAGCTAAAATTTAAGCTGGGTTCTTAAAATTAATGTATACAAGCTCTTGAAAGACATATATTTTGTTCACTATCAAATCACAGAAATTTAAAGCATCACAAATATTTAAAACCCTGGGAAGATGTGGAACTTTTATTTGTTTTCGTTGTAGATAACAAAGAGAAAATAAAATTTATTTCAATGGATGTTTTGTAGAAAATCAAAAAACAACAACAGCGAGACACATAAAATAGGAAACATATACAACATTAATTTATGAACCTTTATTAATTTTAATTATCAGTAATAGATAAACTCTATATGTAGACGAATTGTCCTATAGTCAATGTGTTTTACTATGAATTTGGAAGTTGCATTAGTTACTTATCTCATCACTGTAACAAAATGCTGACAGAACCAACTTAAGGGGAGAAAGATTGATTTGGCCTTGAGAATCCATCACTGCAATGACTTAGATCCCATTACAGATGGTTGGGGAATTGAACTCAGGACCTCTGAGTTCAATCAGTGCTCTTAACCACTGAGCCATCTTCCCAGCCCCAGGACTTGCTTTTTTAATATGCCCATCCCTACAATGCCTGCTTGGTATAAAAGCACTCATGCTCATCTAGCAAAAGTAACTAAGCAAAGTACAGAGAAAAGTTCCCTAGCCCTACCTTTTAATGAACTTCATGTCTTTACTCTGCAACACGGAGGGTCATATCTTTCCTCTCCTCTTCTATTTACCTCACTAACTTTTGTATTTAGTGTATTGCCTCCCACCTCTTTGAATTCTGAGTTTCCAATGCTAATCAGCAATTTCTACTACTTTTTTTTCTATTTCATTAAACTAGTTTCCTTGATTGAAGCAGCAGCTCTTCATATTGTGGCTTCTTTCTAATAAGCATCATTTTGTAGATGCTAAGAAATCTCAAGCTGGCTGGAAGCATAAGGTCTCAGAGTCATCCCTTGAAAATACACATTAAACTCAAAGGTACATTCTGAAACATTTAAAACACTCAGGCCTTCATCAATGCCTTCATCGAGTGGGCTTCACATTTAAATCTGCAAATATATTAAAACAATAGACATGACTTGGAGATCTACTATGGACCAGAGCCTGATCTGTACCGGAACTACAGGAAAGCCAATTAAACTCTAAATCTGCAGCACTATATCTAGATATAACTTGTTCTGTCTATCAATGATGTCTCTTCTACTCATATTTTTCTCCTTGAGTCCCAAATTCCAGTAATTTGACTCTTTCATGGATAATTGGTTTGTTCTTACTCCTCAACAGAAATCCTGGGCTTCTTAACACTTAAAATAAGTCAATATCATAGATGGTGTCAAAACTCGAGGAGTTTTGATTACCTTTAAACAGGACTATAGATTTTCAGTTCTTATGGAAAGAAAATTCACTTTGGTCTTCCAACAATTTCCTACAGGGCCTCTCTACCTCTGAGAGATCTGCCCCGCAGATAACTGTGAGCTTCATCTCTCTCTGTTTCTCCAGTGAGAGTCTACCCTGTCAGCTAGCAGCTCCTCTGGGACCCTGTACTCTAGAGGCCCACTCTGACGCTGAGGCAACATTCTTCCAAGCCTTGACTATGGGTGCTGAGCAGGGATGGCCAAGCAAGGGTCTCCAGTGAATCTCTTGAAGTAGACTTTCCTCTTACAACAAAGCAAAACAAACACAAAGCAAGACAAACACAAAACAAAACAAAAACATTTGGTAAGAAATACAAACCCAAACCACAGAAAAAGTATTACTTCACTCACGCCTACTAAAATATCCATAATAAAGAAATGGAAAATAGGTCCGGGCTTTGTGGCCCTCACCTTTCCTCTCCTCACTCCAGCATTTGAGAGGCAGAGACAGGCAGATCTCTGTGAGTTCGAGGCCCGCCTGGTCTAGTGAGTTCCAGGACAGCCAGAGAGATAGAGAGAGACCTTGTCAAGAAATGAGAATGTAGAATAGTACAAACACAAGGAAATAATCTAGCAACACCTTAAAAAACGTAAAGATGAGGTTACCATACATAACGTTTTAAAAAGAAAAAGCCTTAACAGGGCTGAGGTCCTCTCCTCCCATTGATGGTTGACTTTGCAATCCTCTACTATACACGTGCTGCCAGAGCAGTCAGTCCCACCATGTGTACTCCTTGGTTGGTGGATGAGTCCCTGGGAGCTCTGAGGGTACTAGTTAGTTCAACCGTGCCCCAGTGTAGGGGAATGCCAGGACTAATAAGTGGGAGAGGGTGGGGTAGCAAGTAGGGGGAGGGGGGAGGCAACAGGGGTTTGTTCTTGTTGTTTTTTGGGTTTTTTTTTCTTTTTCTTTCTTTTCTTTTTGGAGGGGAAACTGGGAAAGGAGAAATCATATGGCATGTAAATAAAGACAATATCTAATAAAAAACAAATATTAAAAAAATGTTTTTAAAAGAACAATAGCAAAAAAAGAAAAAAGAAAAAGCCTTATCCTAGAAGCGACACACAGGAGAAATGAAAGGTTGAGATCACACAGATAGTGTCACATCAATATCCACAGTAGCTTGCTTCAGAGGAAAATGTAGAAGCAACCAAACTGTTCCCCCAAGTGATGTATACGTGCATAGAATGGGATCTGTGTAGACAGAACACTATTGCTTGGTAATAAAAAGGAGCAGGAATGAATCTTAAAAACATATGCTAAGTAGAAAATGGCCATACACAAAAGTCCAGACAGTGTCAGATTCCATTTATATACAATGTCCAGAATACAAAAATAGAGAGATAGAAAGTAGACCAGTACTTGTCAGAGGCTCGAGAGATGGGCAATCATTGTTAAGGGATGTTGGTAGGTGTTTTTTGTTTTGTTTTGTTTTGTTTTGTTTGAGCGACTAAAAGTATTTCAAAGTTGACTGTAGCAATGATTGCACAACTCTGCATATACTCTTAGGCCTCTATAAGATAGGGTAGAAGTTGTGAGAATGGCTGGAAGAGCAGTGGCTTCTCACTGAGGAAACAGCCAGAGTGGGAGATGAAGCATACTCCATGGACTTCGGTGTGCCAAGTCACATGGGGAGGGTGTGGGACAGAGAAGGTGGAGTGGCCATGTGGTCACATCAGAACAGCATGGGTGACAGCAGGGTCTCTGAAGGATGGGGGAAGCCCCTGGAAGTCACAAGTTCTCTGACTATCAGGGTTGCTGTAGATTAAGGACATTTCCTACTTGAGTGAGCACTGAAACTGCTATTGGCCCTACAAACATCACCATCACTCATGCTCTCCTTCTCCCCCCCCTCTCCTCCCTCCTCCTCTCCATTATCCCTCTCCTCATCATCATCCCCTTCATACATGAAACTATTGAATTGTCTAAAAGAAGCATTTGAGGAAATAGCCACCTAGATTTATTTTTTTTGTTAAAATTATCTTCATCTGTTTTTAAACAAAATTAACTTGTAAAATTGTCTAGTTGAAAATAAAGCCTGTATATGGTAGGGAATTTGGTCTTTATGAATCATAATAAATCACAGAAAAGTATTTTGTTCACGTTTACAAGTTTTCCGGGTGAAGCCACACTGTTTTATTTTTCTGTCCATGTATTATTTTATCCCATCTTTTCTCAGATACCTTATTGAGAGAGTGTATGTGGCCTCATAAACAGCAATGAGCAAGTAAATTCGGATTCTTCCCTCTCCCCACTCCCAAATAGTGCATTAGACCTATACTTTCAGGATCATTAAAGAAAAAGAGTTTGTGACCTAAATACTAAGGATTAGTCATGGACACAGTAGAAATTCAAAAGATAATTGCCAGTCTTCTATTTCATACTAATTGTTCTCAGATTGCCAAGTGATTTATCATAAGAATTAAACTTACATGCCAAAATCTGTTCAGTCCCTAGAAATATCTCCATGACAACAAAAAGCAACTCCTAATTCTTGTAAGCACTGCTTAGAGAGTATTTTGAGGATTTTAGTGGTTACTCAATTATTTAGGTTTCTGGCAATGAGAGAAAGGGAGGGATTAATGATAGAAAAAATATTCTTGGCATTTCCTTACAGTGGATGCTCCTGCAGAGAAAAGGCTAATGATCCGCTGAAAGGGTATTTGCATCTGTGATAAGGTCTCTGCTCATCACTGCAAAGGCAAAGATTCACCCCCCTCTGCCCCGGTCTTCCTTCCTTCTCTTGCTGTCTGTCCACTTTCTATAGCAGACAACAGCCCTTCTAGTCCCGCAGCTTTGCTAGCTGGGCTAGTACGCTTTCGTGTGGGCCATCGGTACTCTTTTAAACAGAGAGGCCTTCGCCTTAGGCACACTTAACTCCTGCAGCCAAGGTTACTAAACCGGGGAGTCACTGCCAAAGAAATGCACTGTGAAAGCTGTTCTAGCATCAACTCCCCAGTGCTCTTTGGGACTTCTGACTCGAAGCTTTTTATTGGTACTCACTCCGGGGCTCCGAGAGCCAAGCAGCTGGGTGTTTCAGAAGGAATCAAGTGCTCAGATTTGGGCATTAGATAAAGTCGCTGGGAAACCTGACTCTTCCACTCTCCAGCTCAATTCTCCCTTGGGTTTTATGGAGAGCAAAAGCGGTATCTATATTCTAGAATAACTGTGATCTCTTCTTGAAGCATTGAGCATCGTGTCTGACTCAGTTACCTATGGTGAAAATGTCCTGGGTATGATGTCTCCACCTGAAAAGTCATGAGAAGGCAAGAAAACAAATCAATCCGCCCAAGCCCAGGGATGCAAAAAACAAAGGGAAAGGTTATTCATTCCCGGGAAGCACATATAATCAGATATGCGATAAAGTCAGAGATAACAGTCTAGTAATTAAGAAGGGATTGCTTATTATAGATTCGAGAAATTCTAAACCGAGCAAGAAGGTTATATATAGAATTGCCATAAGGCTCAGCAGCCAGTCCTGACATATCACGTGACAGCAGTTTAAGGAAAAGGAAACATAGCCTTTCAAAGGGTTCGGAGAGATGATCATTGTCATGTAGTAGGTCCGAGGAGACCAGAAGAAGCCAGAAAGACAGATGCAGCATGCAAATATGTAAGAGTTGATCCATGATCATCAAAGAGGTGAAAGTCACAGAAAACTGAGTATTAAAAAAAGCCGATGTGTATTGTCAGAGCCTCTCAGGAGATAGTTATATGCTTGTCCTTCCTTCAGTCTCTGCTCCATAGTTAATCTCTGCCACTCCTTCTGTGGGTATTTGGTTTCCTTTTTTAAGAAGGAATGAAATGTCCACCTTTTGGTCTTCTTTCTTCTTGAGTTTCTTGTGGTTTGTGGGTTGTTCTTTTCCTGTATTCCAAACTTCTGGGCTAATAACCACTTATCAGAGAGTGCATACCATGTGTGTTCTTTGGGGTTTGTTCTTGTTGTTTTTGTTTGTTTGTTTTTTGGAGGGGAACCTGGGAAAGGAGAAATTTACATGTAGATAAAGAAAATATCTAAAAAAAAAAAAAAAAAAAAGAAAGAAAGAAAGAAAACCCCCTATCCCATCCTTCCTCCCCCTGCTCACCAACTCACCCACTCCTGCTTCCCTCTTCTGGCATTCCCCTACACTGGGGCATCCAGCAGAAGGATCTTTCTTAAAGGACCCAAAATCTGGAGAAAACAGACTAACTCTATTGTGTGAAGTTTTGAACTAATGAAAATAAAAATAAAAAGATGAAGTAATTGGTTTAAAAAAAAAAGCCGATGTGTCTTAGTTTAGGCTTTATTACTGGAACAAAACACCATGACCAAAAAGCAAGCAGGGGAGGAAAGGGTTTATTTGGCTTTTACACGTCCATATCTACTTTTATACTGTTCTTCATCTAAGAAAATCAAGGCAGGAACTCAAATAGAGCAGGAACCTGGAGGCATTAGCTGATGGAGAGGCCGTGGAGGAATGCTGCTTATTAACTTGTTTCCCATGGCTTGCTAGGCCTGCTTTCTTATAGAAGCCCAGGAGTGGAGCCACCCACAATGGGCATGGCCCTCTCCCCTTAATAACTAATTAAAGAAGTGTCTTGCAGTCATATTTTATGGAAGCATTTTCTCAATTAAGTTTCTCTCCTTTCAGATAACTCTAATCTGTGTTGTCAAGTTGACTTAAGACGAGCCAACACACTGATGTTTGTCTTAATTTTGACTTGGTCATGAGAAAGGGTTTTTTTGGTTTTGTTTTTGTTTTTTTCTGTTTTTTTTTTTTTTTCGGCTCTTTGTTTTGCTTTGTTTTGTTCTGTTTTCTATATCTTTATTTTCAAAGTGAAGTCATGGGTTGGAGAACTACAGAGAATAGGAGGAGCTAAGCACCAAGAGAGGTTTAAAATTGCAAAACTGAATAGCTGAGATCCAGGGGATGTGTTGTAGAGATTAGGGATCTTCAGCATCTGATGGATGAGCAGCCCAAGGGAGGAGGTAGGAGAAATTAAACTCTTCTTCATTTTGCCCACAAAGGTCACTATTGAGCCCTAAATATAAAAAAATAACAGTAATTTGCATCCTGACCACATGACCCTTGAACCCTAATCTAACTCCTGTGTAAACATCACCACCCCGATTAATTGAGACGTTGTGAAAGTGTTGACTGCTTGGAGTAGAACCAGACTGTCATGATGTCAAACTTTTATGGCTCAATATGCACTTGGTTATTTTTTTCTATTAACAGTTCATCCCGTGAGAACAAATTAAGCACTTGGAAACCTTCCTAAATTGTTTCAGGCTACTTGACTTCTTTATTGTGTTGAAGAAGAAAAAAAAATGACCATTTTCCTCAGAATATGTTTAGTTTGTGTGTGTTTGAGTCCAAAGCACTTAATCACTCCTTTAATCTCCACTTCTGTTTTGTGAATGAGAAAACTATGGCTGAGGGAGTGGTTTGGTTTTGTTCCTTTGTTTTGTTTTGTTTGTATTCTAATTTCAGGGTGTCCATCATTGTCCTGGGATTTCATATAACAAACCAGTGCATTTTGAAAATACAACTTATAGAAGTTTCTTGGAAGTGTCAGGTAGTTTCACAGTGGATCTGAAGCCCAGTGCTAAATCAACCTCTTATTCCACATTCCCTGTGTACAAACTGATGACCTACTTAAGAGACCCACTGAGCATGCCCAAACCCTCCTAAAATCTGCAATCAGTTAATTTAATAATTCTGACCTAGTCTCCTCAATTGATCTATCTAAATTTCCATTGTCACTTGATTCTAGAAACAGGAAGGAGGGAAACTGTATTGCTGGAGAATATCCAAATGACAAATACCTGAAAGCAAAAATAACACCATTTCTCTGAACACATCCTTCAGGCTTTGTGAAAACCCCAGGCCTTACTTTTAAAGCCAGGACAAAATGTAGAAGTTTATTTATTACAGACTAAAAACTACTTTTTTTCCTTTTCTTTTATTGGATACTTTCTATATTTACATTTTAAATGTTATCCCCTTTCTCAATTTCCCCCCAGGGAAACCCCCTATTCCATCTGCCCTCCCTCTGCTTCTATGAGGGTGCTCCCCCACCCATCCATCCACTCCTGCCTTCCTGCCCTCGCATTCCCCTACACTGGAGCATCAAGCCATCATAGGACCAAGGGCCTTTCCTCCCACTGATATCTGACAAGGCCATCCTCTGCCACATATGCGATGGAGCCATGAGGCCCTCCATGTGTACTCTTTGGTTGGTGGTTTAGTCCCTAGGAGATATGGGGGGTCTCGTTGTTGATATTTTTGTTCTTCCTGTGGGGCTACAAACCCCTTCAGCTCCTTCAGTCCTTTCTCTAGCTCCTTCATTGGGGACCCTGTGCTCAGTCCAATAGTTGTCTGCAAGCATCCACCTCTGTATTTGTCAGGCTCTGGCAGAGTCTCTCAAGAGACAGCTATATCAGGTTCCTGTCAGCAAGCAGTTCTTAGCATCTACAATACTGTCTGGATTTGGTGACTGTATATGGGATGAATCCCCAGGTTTACTTTATAAAAGTATAGCATATATTGAGACAGTGATGTGTGTGTGTGTGTGTGTGTGTGTGTCCAACATTCAGTTCAAATAGTCAGAGTCTATTCTGGCCTCAGAAGATCCATAAATATAGTTTAAGAGTAGCAAAGCTGGAGTCAGCCCTAGGTTTCCAGATTCCCTATGCTCTACATTTAGAGAAACTGCCCCATGGGGAGGGCTAAATGGACAGATTAGGGAATAATCCGGGAATGATGTCGCCCATGTGGTATTTTCCTCCTGGGGAGGGTTTTGACCCCTCCAGTTCCCCATGCGCTTGTAAGGATTGGTCTGAATGTGCTACCTGATCGACTGGAAGATCTCTTCCCCTAGAAATTGCTGAGGCCGTAGGAAAAACACGAGGGTTTGAACAAACTGGCCTCAAGGCAGGAGCTGAAAAAATGTTGCGTTGGTTTCTAACAGGGTGCCCCGTGGGTCTGTAGTTGGAACAGTAACAGTAATGCACTCTTCCGGTATTTAGAGTAAGTCTGTTGGAATGAAGATGGCTCCTTTTGTTGCTCAGGTGGTGCTCTCTCGAACGGCACACTTCACCCCTCATGTGAACTTCCTCCTGGATTCCCAGCCTGTATCCCCAGAAGTTATTGTTGAGCATCCGTCAAATCAAAATGGCTATACGTTGGTTGTCACGGGAAAGAAGGTAAGGCCTGTTTCCGTGGGAGTTTCCACCGATGAGATTCTTCTTGGATGGATAATGTGTGGTGGTGTTTAAATTCCCCCATCTCCGAGACTTAGATTCATGCCTCTTCCATTCACTTCTTTCTGGAATCTTCCAGAGAGCCTTCTTAAGTAGTGTTATCTACTAATCAAAGAGTCTTAGGCCTGGGGAGGTCTTCTTTAGAATGTGCACTTCTCCTCAGTCCTGTTTCTCAGTGAAAGAAACAAACAAACAAACAAGGAGGATGGAAATTACAGCCCTACCAGCGAACCCCAGAGCAGGCATATGATAAATCCTGGGGACACACACTGGAATGTGACTCCAGCCTGTAATCCCTTCCCTCGAAAAGAGAGAGATGGGAACGTCTTGGTACTAATGCCATGTAACCTTACACAGAACTTACCAGGGTCTCCAGTGTTTCCCCCACAGCTTAAATTAGTTTTTCTTGTTATTTTAAAATCATCTCAGACAGAGCCACGTGTCTCTACTCTGCAGAACTTCTAACATTATGAGAAAGTGATTCTGGACCAGGACAGTAATGTTGATATTTCCTTAAGGTTGGGGTAGGGAGGGGGTTAGTTAATTAGTTCTGATTATGCTGTCCAAGATTTCCTGGAGCTCACAGCCCTGTCTCAGCCTTCCAAGCAGCAGGCATCTCAGGTGCACACTATACCCGCCAAACAGCGTTACCTTTTATCACGTGTGTGCCAATGGTAAAAGGAGGAGTTTGGCATTTTTAGAGATCACTGAAAGCCATTGTTATGGAATTTTTTTTTCACATAGATGCTATCTCAATTAGATGCCATCAAGTGATATTTATATGAGACTTTTACATGTTCGATTTTTATAAACCCTACTAGAAGTCCTTTTTGTCCCTTTTCTTTGCAGATCACCAAGATTCCATTGAACGGCCTGGGCTGCGGACATTTCCAGTCCTGCAGTCAGTGTCTCTCCGCCCCTTACTTTATACAGTGTGGCTGGTGCCACAATCAATGTGTGCATTCCGATGAATGCCCCAGCGGTACATGGACTCAAGAGATCTGTCTGCCAGCAGTTTATAAGGTAGGGATATCTGCCAGCTACTATGTATATTTTATTTTTTTTTTGGTAAATACAAATTCCAATAGTGAAAAAAAAAGAATGCAGATATCAATGTATTCATCTATGTGGGGGACATCAGCCAAAGTCCCCCTCCCTGTCTTAGCTTTGACTTGAAGATAGCATTGGGACACCCTCTCATTCTGCATCCGAAGTGCTTGCTTCAGGCTCCCCAGGTCCTCTCTAGCATGCTTGCTCTCCCGTAGGTCCATGTGTGTAACGCAGTGAGGCAGAGATGACCAGTACTGCTCCCCAGGCCAGATCTGTTCCCTCTGGAATCACCCACACTCATTCCACCTTGCCTGCTCTAGGCAAGGTGCCCTAACTGATGCTTCCAACTCCACAGAGATAGGTGTCAGGTTCACGGCCTACGTGGAGCCCCCAAGTTGGGCCCTTCCCATTGATGAGCCTCAACTATAAAGGTTGGTTCTCAGGTTCACCTGTGGGTGCCTTTAAATCTTATCTCAATGTACTTGGTCATGAAATAATGACACAGAGACTAGCTATTCTGGCATCTACACTGCTATAAGATATAGCATGTGGCTTTAATCACTCTGAAAATACTTACTGATATTGTGGCAAGACATATATAGTTCAAGAAGAGATTTCTATGAAATCTGAGGCCATTTTTGAAAATGTCTTGGCCCCTGTACATTTTGCTTGAAAAAAAATTTCCCAAGTGAGGACCCAGTACTAACTTTTCTGTCTCCCTGTAGAATAGTTGGACTTTTGTAAACGGGTGCCTGTGAAAGATTCCAGTTAAAGGACCGGGTCACCTGGTTCCCGCCAAGTGCACAAAGTAGCAGAGTGGAAACCTGACTGGACTGGAGTGTGTGGTGTGGCTGCTTCCATTTAGTTATGGTTTAGAGGAAGCTTTGCAGTGGGTAACTGGGCTTTCAGTAAAGCCATTTCTTTACTGTCTGTGACAGCTATACTCTGTGTGTGTGTGTGTGTGTGTATGTGTGTGTGTGTGTGTGTGTGTGTGTGTGTGTGGTGTGTAAGCACAGGCTCACACAATTAAATCACAACAGCTTCCTTCAAACCTATCCACATTACTGTTTAAGAAAGCAGGCTGATAAACTGACCAGAAGGAGAACTTCATCCTGACCCTGGTGCCTCTCTTTATTAATCATCAAAGTCTTGATAAACTAGCTGACAGCCGAGCACTGAGCTTAGCGTTTTCCAGAACAACATGGTTTCCTCATACAAGTCTTCCTCCTCCTTCATCCTTCCAAAGTCCGGCCATCTGCAGTTGGTGACTTTCAAAGGTTTCGGTGTATCATGCACACGTCGATGAGGTGTAGGTTTTATGGCAGAAGGAAAAGTAGCAATGGCACAGCTGAGTCTATAAACCCACAAGCCCACCCCCCTCTGTCTGTAGTTGTTAGGGAGATTTCACGCCATACTAGACCGTGACATTGGGCATTCTTACTGAAAAAAAAAATTATAATAATAATAAGATAAATTATCCCCCTTTCTTTTTTTCTGCCTTCAACTCTACATGCACAAATCCAGGCATTGTATAGAATTTCACTTTCTGATACATACACATTAACCTGCTTCTCAAGGTACATGCTATTCAGTAGCTGAGATAGTTTGCAATTTCAGATATGAATGATTTCAGGATTTTAAACCCAATGCCTTGTTTCAAATGTGCCCTCTGACTTCAAACTTCAAGAGCAGTGAGGTATGTTCAGAAAAAGGAGGGGGTAGTTTCACAGGATAGTCTGAATGTATGAGGGTGGGATAATCTTCATACATTCTAGGACAGAAGACAGTCTCAGAGACACAGTAGAACTGTATCATTGATCAGAATCCCAGATAAGGAGCAACAGCAGACCAGGCAGGACTTGGCCAGCATCATATTTGTGACTTTATTTTTCCTGCTAAATCAGAAAGTGGCTTCCGTGGTAAATGTAATATTTGATGTTTTTTTTTAATGCTTTCTCATATTTTATTTTAATGGGGTGTGCAAACATAAGCCCAACACTTGATGGAATGAGCCCAGCAGTAATGTGATCTTTCACCTGTGAAAAGAGAGGAACAACTTTGTGGTGGTATCTCCCCCAGCCAGACAGGTGGGAGACCAGGCTTCTGTGGCTCAGGGCAGGACAGTCATTTCCTGCCTGGAGAGTTTCTCTGCACTTCAGGATAACTCCTAGTTTGCCAGCCCATTGTTGGGGCTATACAAGGGTGTGTGGTCGACGACAGCTTCCTTCCTTTTCCCCTGGAAGAGGGACAGTTCCTTCATAAGCTACTGGGACAGCATTCAGCTCAGAGAATGCCAAACAGAGCCAACCTTTCTAACTCGAGCCGAGGGTGTGGGTGGGGGGGGGGGTAGCGCAGGTTTTATAGTCACTTGTCACAGTCGTCACTTGTCACTAGGAGTCACAGCTACTAGTCAATGATGTCTTTCTCAGGGATCGCCAAGTCTCTTTGCCATCTCATTGGAAGCGATGATGATGTGTGCCGAATGACGGGCTGTAGTTTTGATGAGAAACAGGGGAAGGGCTGGAGGCAGAAGGATCTGGTCCCACATTGGCTTGGGCAGCTGTTTGGGAAGGGGGAAACCTCCTTACAGTGAGCAGCAACTGGGTGTCAGCCTTGGCCTGAAGAGTCCTGGGAGTGATTGCCTCTTCCCTTCTGCTGAACTGCCAATATCATAATAAACAGATTTCCTCCCTAGCAGTTCTCATTTGGCTAGACATAGATGAGGTGAGTTTTCGTGAAAGGCGCAACTGTGTAATGGATTTTTATGGGTAAAAAGGCGATTTACAAAGAAAGCATTAAGCCGAGACTTGAGAGGGGTTTGGCAACAAGAGTGAGCGGAGACGCTGTTTTGTAAATATTTGCTCAGGAAGGATAGGAACGCTTGCAAGCTCGAGTTCTCCTGAAAGTTCTTCTTAACTGTGAAGTGGCGAGGGCCAGGCTCTTTAGTAAGTGCCTTGGCTGGTTCTGAGTTGCCCAGATCGGCACACGTCTTTTTCCCACCATTGTACTTTACAGTACAATTTACAATATGTCCCCCCTAAAAGAGCATTTCCTCTCTCGATTGTCACACAGCTCCCCAGGAGGAGCTTATTTTTAACTTGGAAATGTGTTTTGCCTAAATAATTTTAGCCTAAGAACGGTTGTCATAAATGCCTCATGTTACAGTGTATGATGGCTGCCACCATCTTAGAGTAACTCCAGGGGTCACTTTTAACACACTGAAAAATGGGCCTCTTATTCACTGAGGAAAAACATCTTCAAAATGAGATAAAATAGTGTCAATAAGTAGAATTAGAAAAATTATGACAATACTGACTTGAGGATCTCTCAGTTTAGATTTTTGCCAGTAGAAACAGTATGTTGTTTGTAGTAAATATTACCTAATTTCATGTAGGTTCTGGATCAAAGTTTCACCATATTTAAAAAGCAACTAAAATTCTTATTGAGAAGTACAAATTGGTAGGCATTAATTACTTTATTCTGAGACTTGGAGAGGAGCTCAACAGAGCCCCTGAGTTTAGCGCCCAGTACGTACATTACAGCTATAATGCCAGGATTGGGGGAGCAAATGTCCTCTTCCGGCTTCCATAGTCAGGTTGTTCACATGCACAAACCTCACACAGAAGAAACACATGCAGGTGAATTTTTCAAAATAAAAATAAATATTAAAAAGTAGTACATAGTTTGCTTGGTTTCCACAGTATGAGAGATGATCACATTCTGCTGGATTTTCCATTGTAGGTGTTCCCCACCAGTGCACCCCTTGAAGGAGGAACAGTGCTGACCATATGTGGCTGGGACTTTGGATTCAAGAAGAACAATAAATTTGATTTAAGAAAAACCAAAGTTCTGCTTGGCAACGAGAGCTGTACCTTGACCTTAAGTGAGAGCACGACAAATGCGTAAGGAACATGGTGGCTTCGCTGGGTTTGCCTTGGAAAATAGGCTGGGTTTAATTGTGTTTTCCAAAAGGAAAAAAAAAAAAAAACAATTGTTCAACGTGCTCATCCAAGCATTCACAAGGGTCTTGACCTGTCATAGCATTTGAAGATGTGCTTGGTTTTCCTCTTGTAATCCCATTTAATTAACAGACTAGGAGAAAGACAAAAGTGACTTGGCTTAGAACAATTCAGCTTCCACAAGTTGTTTTTAGACTTGTTCGCTTGATTTAATCTTTATATGGAGTTGGGAAGTTTAGTGTTTGCATTTATTACTGTGGTTTAGGGTGTTTGGCAGTTGCACATGTAGCATTGCATGTGTAAGTTAGAAGATGACTTCAGGAATTCGGTTACCTCCTACCAATGTAGATTCCAGGGCTCAAACTCAGACCATCAGACTTGTGTGGTAACTGCTCTTCCAGCCTGCTAGACCAGCATCTAGGAGTTTTGAAACTACTAAAGCAAAACTCTGCAGAAATTGCCCATGCAATTTGAAAAAATGGTCCTTCCCCTTCAGACCTCAAACATTGCCCCCAAAGGTCTCTCATGAACATCAATAAACAGCAGGGTGTCTGTCCTCTGTTCACGATTCACTTGATAGTCCTTGGAACAGTGGTGAAGCCATCAATCAAATCAAATCAGTTTTAAGACTCTTTTTAGATGAACTTATATTCAGGTCATATTCATTGGTACTCTGCCATCTGAGCCTCCCCCATATCGTAGGCAGTATCGGTTCCATTCTTGCCTAACATTAAGAGAGCTGGGGTACAGCCTGCCTGAGCTAAGCCAGAGATCAGAGCTGCCGCTCTCTGATAAAGACGGTATTCTCCTGTATTCTACATATCTCTTCTAAAATCCCTAAATACCACAGTAACCAGGTAACCCAGAGATTACTTGTTATAGTGCAGTAGCAACAAGCAAAGTTTTAACAGTTGAATCACTATGGTTGACCCTAGATTTCATTCTAGGGTCATCATAAAAGACCTTAATACAATAACCAAAACCAATTAATATCAAGCTTGCTAGGCCAAAGATCAAAGCAGGTTCACTCTAGAAACACCCCTTGTTCTCCAAAACTCTTATTTATTAAAATGTGAATTAAGATCTATAAAGAAAAAAGGCAACTCATTAACTCTTTTTTAAAAGTGTCTTAGTCAGGGTTTCTATTCCTGCACAAACATCATAACCAAGAAGCAAGTTGGGGAGGAAAGGGTTTATTCAGCTTACACTTCCACATTGCTGTTTATCACCAAGGAAGTCAGGACTGGAACTCAAGCAGGTCAGGAAGCAGGAGCTGACGCAGAGGCCATGGAGGGATGTTCCTTACTGGCTTGCTTCCCCTGGCTTGCTCAGCCTGCTCTCTTATAGAATCCAAGACTTCCAGCCCAGGGATGGCACCACCCACAAGGGGCCCTACCCCCTTGATCCCTAATTGAGAAAATGCCCCACAGCTGGGTCTCATGGAGGCACTTCCCCAACTGAAGCTCCCTTCTCTGTGATAACTCCAGCCTGTGTCAAGTTGGCACACAAAACCGGCCAGTACAAGAAGTAACTTAGTAAAAACAAATTATATTTAAACTCCATATATATATACACACACACACATGTATTAAACTCTATAAGACTACTGATAAAAATGGCACCATTGGTAGCTGAAGAGATGCCTAGGTTGCTAATGTGCTTTTCAGTCAAGTATAAGGACCAATGTTCAATATCTCGCACCCAAATAAAAGATTGAGTGTGGTGATGCTCACTGGTAATCCAGCACTGGGGAGGCAGAGGCCGGAAGACTCTTGGAGTTTTCTGGCCAGCCAGTCTAGCCTAATCAGGGATCTCCAGGTCCCAGAGAAAGAGCTCATCTCAAAATCAGGTAGCTAGCTCCTGAGAAATAGTACCCAAGACTGGCTTCTGGCTTCTACATGCATACCTGTACCCCCAACATGACACAGCAATCATAATGCTCTGCAAAGCCTGGCACAGTTGCATTAGCCTTTAAGTGACAACTACAGTCATAGAAATACAGCCGTTGGCATAAATTGATGAAGAGAGCTGGCTTCTTCATAGCTGGCACACTGCTTCTTAGACTGTGGGCACAGCCTATGTTACATGTGCCAGACAACCACACACATAACTTTGCAGGTTAGGTTATCATGTACTTCTTAGCTAGTGAGTCTGCATTGGTGACATGAAGTTTCCTACAATGGTCCAAGTAAAGTTTGGCATAACCATTCAAAAAATAGAATTACATAAATTTTTTTTTCAGCCTTAATGCTTCCATGAAACTGAGCTTGCTGCTTGGAGTCATGCGCTCACAATTTGGGGTTTCATGTCCCATCACAACAAGCAGCCAAACCAGAAAATCAGAAAATGCATGTGGATTTGAAACATATTAAGCTGTGCTCTTTTTTTTTTTTTTTTCAGGTTGAAATGCACAGTTGGTCCTGTGATGAGTGAGCACTTCAATGTGTCTGTGATTATCTCAAACAGTCGAGAGACAACACAATACAGTGCATTCTCCTATGTAGTAAGTCCAAGCAGTGCTTTTGTTCATGACCTAGGACATTTGATTTTTATTTCATCTGCTTAAAGATGGAACTAACCAGTTCCTCTTTGGTTTTGCTGCCCATTCAGGATCCTGTAATAACAAGTATTTCTCCAAGGTACGGGCCTCAGGCTGGAGGCACCTTACTCACTATAACTGGAAAATACCTCCAGAGTGGCAATTCTAGACACATTTCAATTGGAGAGAAAACATGCACTTTAAAAAGGTAATTGTAAATACTTTTGCATATTAATGTCTGTGCCTAATATGCCATGCCACGTTCTTTTGCGTCTGCGCATCTCTGCCACTGATTGTTCTCCCCTTCCAAAATCCATCTGCTTCCTTTTGCTGATTTTTTTTCTATCCTTCCCTTTTGATTGATTAATCCCCATTCTGAGCTTTGTCTTGCTACTCACTTCTTCATTGTGGTGAGTCTTATCTGAGCTATACAGTGAATTAAAGCTCTGGTCATTGACAGTACATCAAAATGATCATTTCTATCAAGATTCAAAGATAAAGAAGATATGTGGAGGGACAAAAATGGGTGGAGTTATATTTGAAAGGTAGTTATGTTTCCCCTTCTTAGAGTTGAAGGAGCCAAGTACCAAACTACCAAATGTACTTTGAAGCTTGCTTGAACCGCCAAATGTTTGAAGTCACGGATGGCCTTTCAACAAGGCTAAGTGTGGGATCTAGTTGGATATAAACAAGCTACACTAGGGAAGAGTTTTTCTCCTAGGCCACCACAGGAAATTTCACTGAGTTGTGTTTTTCGACTTACAGATATAATTTTGGGGTATGTATATGACTAATAACTGATGTCTGCTCTTTATTTCTTTCCTTCTTTTCTTTCTGGTCTTTTGTGTTTGTTTGTTGTTCAGTGTATCAGATAGTGTCCTCGAATGCTACACCCCAGCCCAAACTATCTCTGCTGAGTTTCCTGTGAAATTGAAAATTGACTTGGCTAATCGAGTGACGAGCAGCTTCAGTTACCGGGAAGACCCCGTTGTCTATGAAATCCACCCGACCAAATCTTTTATTAGGTAAGTAAAAGCTTCTGATTGGTGGGAGAAAAGCAAAAACAGAGGACAGCTTGGCTGAGGAACATCCAAGGGGCATCACATTTTTAATCCCTCGTTTAAGCGCTGCTGTGTCTCTTTTGAAGGCACCTTTCCAGTTCAGTGGGAAATTGTATTTAGGTCCTCAGGACAGTCTGACTTTATCGATGTTACTTCCTGTCAAGAACAATTCTTCCTATTATTCATTTCCTGTTATGCTTTCAACTCCTAGATAAAAACAGTTCAACCTGGTGCCATGGTTGTCATGTGTCATGTATAGTATATTTCCATCTGTGTCAATTCTCTGCTGAGCTGCAGGTCGCCTTTCCCCCTCTCTTCTCATTGTGTTTTGTGACCCCTTTACACATACACATTTCTTTTCTGCACCAGACTCTTGTTTTAGTCAGTATCTATTGAGTCTCTCCCATTTCTGCTTGTTCTATCGCTCCGCCGACAATAGTCATGGACGTTTTTTTCTTCTCCACATTTAGTTGGTAAAATTTCAGCCATTTCTACAGCTAATGAAGTATAATTTTCTTTAAATATTCTCAAATTTCCGGAGAAGAGCTACCCCTAAACTCCCACTCAACCCTAGCGAGGTCTCTGACATTATAAGAGTATAACACGTATAAAGCTGAGTGTAAGACTGAACTTCTGCACAGCTGGTGGAAACACGCTGAATATTCCTGTTTTCTATTTCACTTTACCAGTGGCGGAAGCACAATAACGGGTATTGGAAAGACCCTGAATTCGGTTAGCATCCCGAAACTGGTAATAGATGTGCATGAAGTGGGCATGAACTACACAGTGGTAAGTCCTAGAGCAGCCATTCTGCTCAGAGCTCTGCCTGTGCTGCCAGGCATTCAGGGCCCAGGGATATTTTGGCTTTGTCTAATCACCTGCAGCAGAGGTCGAATGGTACTTTTTTATTTGACAGTAGAATCTTGGGCTGACATTGTAAATGTATATACGTACACACACACATGTTTATACACCAATGAAGACCTTCATTCAGCTTGATCATCAGTTTTCGAGCTTGTTGGTATAAACACAAACTTGACACAAGCCAAAGGTCATCTGGGAAGAAGAGTCACAGCTGGAAAAGTGCCTCTATCAGATTGGCCTGCAGGTGAGTCTCTAGGGGCATTCATCATCATCATCATCATTGATGTTGGAAAGACAAGTCTACTATGAGTGATGCCCTCCCTAGGTCCTGGGAGGGATAGAAAAGGTATCTTAACATGAGCCTGGAGAATATGCCAGTATATGGAATTCCTCTGCGGTCTTTCGTTGAGTTCTTGTTCCTAACGTTCCTCGGTGATGGAGTGTGATTTGAAAGTTATGAGATGAAATAAACCCTCTCCTCCCAAGTTGATTTTGGTCCTGGAGCTTTGTCACAGCAATGCAATCCTAATTAGCACAGCCCATAATGAGTTTCTCAAGTGAAAGAAATATGTTAGACATTTTTATGACTGAGACGCATAAATACTATGTTTTAATCATAATTATGTATTTTCTTTTCTTTAAACACATATTACATGATACCAATAAGCTAGATAGGTCTGTAACATACATACAAAAACCTTATATGTACAGATAGACAGATGTGTTTCTTGCACATATATAATCAAAGATGATTTTGATTAATGAAACTAAGAAATTTTAAACTATTACAAACCTCTGGATTAAAATAATAATAATAATAATAATAATAATGCAAACACAGCACCCACTCCCTCTCCTTTGTGTATCTCAGACTGGGGATCAAAACCCTTTTTCTTGCATTTTCTTACCACGGTCCTTGTCTCTTTATTAGCAGCTAGAGAATGCTAATAAAGTACTATTATCAAGTATGTCAATGGTATTTTTCATTTCTTTAATTTTTTTTTTAATTTGCAAGCTCAACCATAATTTACCGTTAATGGTGATGGGTCCCTCTGTTGCTGTAACAATTTTACATTAGGCCTAGCATGCAAGTCTGCAATAACAGCATCTAGAAGATGGAGACAGGAAGATCAAGAGCCTACAGTTGGCCTCTACTGTATAGCAAGTTCAAGACCAGACTGGGGCTAAGTAGACCATTTCAAAAACGAAATAAACACCAGTAATCTTAATCCAAACTTCAGAATGGTGTATGTCTTGTAGTGTTTTTCTGCTGTGAAATGCCACACATCAGTTGGACTCATGCACTCAACTTGGAGCAAAGGCTCTAAATCCTCTTGCTCTCTCTCTCATATACAGTCTAGACTGGGCAAGGGATAGATTGAATTATAGTACTTTCTTTGAAATTGCCCCATCCAATACTTCTCAAGGACTAAAGCCACTCTGGTCCTTAATTACAGAAAGCAATTTGGGACTAAAAAAAATGTCAAGCCAAATCACCAAACACTAAGGTCATCTCAAATGAGATTCCTCTTGACCCTCTCAGTCATCCACATTGCATCACCTCTAACAAGTGTTATTAGATTCTTATCATATTTCTGAGAGATGATGCTCCAGGGAGTCACAGCATGAAGTTAAGGGCCTTGAAGCCAATCCCCATACATGGCCACTAACAAAGTTAGAATACCACTGCCATTAATTTAGGAGACATCACTTCTCCACAACCAAGATACGATTTTACTTTAACCAAATAAAAATAACACTAACCCCCTTGGGTGTTGGCGTGTGACTGTTTAAAGTTGGGTCTAGGAAATGATTTGTTTACTGGAGACCAAGTCTCCATTATTAAGATAATGACTAAGCTTGCTTTCATCTCCCTTACCCGAAGATAACATATTAAATGCTTGCCTGAAGCCTTCAGTGTCAGATATAAAAGAGGCATGCCCTAAGAAACACTCAAACAGTGGCAGAAGATTTCTTTAAAGTCCTAAAGGTCTGCACATCTGGAAATACAAACTCCTCTTGTTTGAGTTAAAAATGCAGCATACTATTTAGTGCTGGACTGGAGTGAGGAATTTAAGGGTGTGCTACTATTTGCTTTGTCATTATTCCTTAATTTACTATCATTTCTAAACTCTTCCCCATTGCCTGTGGCTTACAGAGTTTAAAGTTGACCAAGATGAATTGAACGCATTTATTATTTAACAAATAAAAACTCATGGTCAGGCCTAATATAGATATATATATACACATATATATATATGTATGTATGTGTATATATATATATATATATATATATCCAGCCACAATAATTTTTTTAATTCGAATAAACTCAGTGCATTAAAATATAGAAATAATTAATTTTAAAAAATGTAGATTAATGTGTTAATGCATGTTCTTTCCCAGATTATTTTGTGGTTCCTAGCTTCTTATTGTTATACAGAGAATTATTGTGGTAACAGTGAACTCTCTCATTTCCATTTTACAAGATCATAGAAATAAATAGCTCTCAGTGCTATGACATTATATTTGATATAAAACTAAATATGACGATGTATTTTATCCATGTAGTATCTCTTTTTTTTCTGATTCCAACATACATTTTTAAATATAAACTTTTAACATTATTAAGAAGAAAACATCACACTGTAAATTCTGTGCTTTTTATGTATATCCTGAGGCCTTTTGCTATTGTGAGCATAAGTAATTGTTTTATCTCCAACTATACTTGTCAAAGAAAAGGAAATCTAAGGGATGTTGTTGCCTGTTTGTCTTTTCCTTGGGGGAGAAACACAGCCCTTTGACTTTAAATATACCACTTTGTGTGGCTGGTTTTAGTCAAGTACAATCAAGAGGAAACTGCATTTTCCAAAATTCCATAAATCAGAATTTCAAAGAGGAAGATTTGAAATGAGAGATGAAAGGATATAAAATATTAATAACAGCAGAGCCTTGGTAGCCCAGACAGCATTGTTTAGAGACGCTACAGAGCCCAACAGAAGCAAGGCCCAGCGTGATGATAGTGAACATTGATATTTAATGCCTTGGTAACACCCTACTCAATCTGTCAGATGTGTGACCACACTGAATGAAGTATGTTTTCCAAATTCAATGTCTGTATCTAAAAATGGACCCAGGCAGGTGGATCACTGAGTTTGAGGCCGCTCTGGTTGACAGAGTGAGTTCCAGGACAGCAAGGGCTATACAAAGAAAACCTGCTCACAGCCCCCTCCCCCCCAAAAAAGGGAAATATGCCATCTTCCTGTAGGAATATAGGGATCATTAGATGAGACTGACTTTGTATTTTGGAACTAACCCTTACCAGTGAACACACTAATAGAGTGCATGGACATTATCGGCTGTGGTGCTAACCACCTGGAACTTGGCCAGTTATAAAACATATCATGAAACATCCCACACTGAGAACACTTAAATCTTATTTACTAAGTGAGGAAACTCAGTTTTTGTGTGATTCCTTTACCTCAGTTCTTAAAACTTAAAAATGGGATGTGAAGCAAAGGTTTCTAAGTTATCAAGGTCCAGCCGCTGTTGGCCCATAGCTGCTTTACAAAATGAGGAAGCGGTTCCACCAGGAAAGTGCCTTGTTGATCTAAGGAAAATCACATGATGAAGGTAAGAGCCAGCTGCCACTACATCATCGTAGCTTATTCGCAGCATGTGAAGCTCAACCATGTGGAAACTTTTACCTCCATTGTGTTTCCCCAAAATGTGTTCTTCAATATTAGGAAGTTAAATGAAGAACATGTTTGACAACTGATGTATTTTGAGTTGATTGTGAAGTTATGAAATAGCCAAGTCGTCTAGATGCTGTCTGTGTCCTGCTGATGGTGGGAACTCTGTCTTCTGTAGGCATGTCAGCATCGCTCAAATTCAAAGATCATCTGCTGTACCACTCCTTCCCTGCAACAGCTGGACCTGCAACTCCCCCTGAAGACCAAAGCCTTCTTCCTGTTAGACGGGATCCTTTCCAAACACTTTGATCTCACTTACGTACATAATCCTGAGTTTAAGCCTTTTGAAAAGCCAGTAATGATCTCAATGGGCAATGAAAATGTAGTGGAAATTAAGGTAAGAGTTGCTTAAAATACTCTCTTAAATGAACTTGAACTTCTCTGTTCACCTCACGACCATGTGAATAGAGTCATTGTATGTGCTCAATGTAGCTTATTCTACATCAGCAAATATCAAAGCTCTGAAAACAAATCTTTTTGGCGGAAGACTAAAAGATAAGCATAGTTATCCATTGCTTTTTAATGAAGCATTTAAGACCCCTAACATGTGTATTATTAAAAAGTAACAAATGCTGAGCATAAATCTGTCAAACAGACTCCCACCGATGCTGTCAGGATAATGCGATGGCACACATTTCATTGTGGGCTTCACCTACGCGTGCTTATTGGAAGACAAACCGTAAGGGCTGTGATGGTAGATACATTAGTTGCAGTTTCGCGTTTCCTTGTAGCATGTGAACTTCTGTATCTGTGTGTAGCCAGGTGCGAGGGAGGGGCAGGCATGCCATGGCAAATATTTGAAGACCAGAGGTCAACTTTTCAGAGTTGGTTTTTCTTCTTGTACCATGTTTCTCTCTCTCTCTCTTCTCTCTCTCTTTCTCTCTCTCTTCTCTCTCTTTCTCTCTCTCCTCTCTCTCTCTCTCCTCTCTCTCTCCCCCTCTCTCTCTTTCTCTTTCTCCCACCCCTCTCTCTGTAGGTATATATGTGTGTGCATATATATATATATATATATATATATATATATATATATATATTCTTTGAGAATTTCATAGACACATGGTTCATTTTATCCATATTCATTCCATTCCCCACTCCTCCCTGTAACTCTTCCCAGATACCTGCCCAACCCCTTTAAACTTCATATCCTCTTTATTAAAAAAAAAAAACCCTACCAAATCCAATTTGCATCCCCCTTATTATATTCATAGACCTGGACTATCCAAGGGAATATACTTGTAGTTGACCTACCAGAGACCACAGTCTTTAAAACAATAAAATCAGCTGTCCTCCGAAACTCCTACACATGCCAACAACTCCTTAGCTAGGGATGGGCGCTCATGTACAGGTTCTGTGCAGACAGCTGTGTGTTCCTGAACGAACAGTTCAGACATGAACTGTGTGGAATGAACAGCCAGAAGGCACAGCTTCGAACTGCTCATCCCCACCCTCTGGCTCTTACAATCTTTCTACCCTCGCCCCCCCTTCCCCCTTTCCCCCCTTCCAAGATGTGGTCCCTAAGGCTTGGGGAAGAAAGGGTGATATGGATGTTCCATCCCTGGCTTAGCACTCTGCTAATACTGATTTTCTGCTCTTTGACCAGGTCTTAGTTTCTGTAGTAACCGCCATGCAATGCACAAAGTCCCTTGACAACGTCTGAAGGCTACACTAATCTACAAGCATAGAGATAAGAATTTAGAGGACAGATTTTTATGCCTGTTTAGCAAAATAATAGCAGTGGATTCGCCTCCGTGGAAACTGTCAACTCCCAGACCTTGGGTTCTTAACCATGTTGCACAGCAAGACAGACTCTTATTGTTTCTGCCACTCCAGGCTTGATGGTCCATAAGTTTCCAAGCAGTTCTCTTATCTCTGCCAACCCATCATAGGAGTACTGGGATTATAGATACACAGCATTCAGCTTTTTACATGGCCTTTGGGTATTCAATTCATCTTATATCCACTGGGCCACTTCATAGGTGTGGTTAAATCTAAGCTGATTTATAAATGGATCTGGATTACCGCCACCTTGGGAATGCATTAGCTTCTAAAACCTACTTAATACATAGTAATGGATCACCTCCTTGCTGCAGATAAAGATCACTAAAACCCAGGCAGAAACTGTAAGGACTCAGATCAGCTGTCTTTTGTTATTTCAGTCATTTTTACTTCACATAATAAGAAAGCTAGCCAAATGATTAAGATTTGTGCTTTCCATAGTCCACTCAAATAGCAAAATATTCATCCCTCACAACCTGTTTTTTGAACCATTGAGAATGTTTTCTCCTGACAGGACATCTGAATGCATATAGGAGCACACGCAAGCAGCAGAGTAGCCCCTGCTCAGGTGTGATGTGGGTGGCATGGGTCACCTCCATCTGAGTGACACTTCCACTGAGATAGTTCTGCTTTTGCAGGGAGATTTTTTTATCTCCGAACAAACCCATGTACACACTCACCCTCACACAATCACTAATGCACCTCACCATTGCATTTTGTACAATAATTAAGTAAACCCAGCATGAAATTAAATGGAAGCCTGCTTCACTGAACAGCATGTTTGCCACACCAAAGTTCTTTCGTCTGCTTCTTTAATTAGTTTTAGAAAAAAAAAGAGAAAGGGTTTTTTATCACTTATCTCCTTCTTCCCTCCCCCCCCCCACCCCAATAAAACTAATCTAGTGTGACCTTTGCTTTCAACAATAACGGTTTGTTTTTTGAAAGATTCCATTTGGTTTTTCTTGATGAAAACAAAGGTTTGTGTGCAAATAGTTTTATGCCACCCCAAAACACTACTTCCCTGTTCCAGTGTCTATGATGGACAGATTAGAGATAAATGGTTCTTTATCCACTCTTTCAAACCTGCTATTTGATGGGAAAGAAACTCCTCTCTGTAAATTAAGCAGCCATTATTCAATGCCCTACAAAGTTGTTGGACCAAGAAAAACATGACTTGACATCACCCTAAATCTGTTAATAGTATGTCCAACATGGCCCAAGTTCCTTAGAGATGGGCACAAAACAGTCCCCTTTCTTCGCTGTATAAAGTTCACTCATTCTCTCTAACGATCTATAGTACTTGTGTGTCACAAAGCTGTGCTTCACCGGGAACAAGACAGTTTAGGGTAATTGTTTTAATATCCTGACTCACTCCTTTCACATACAACATTTTTTGTCAGTCTAGGAGGAAATATAAGTGGGATGTATGATCTTATTTACTGACCCTTTATCACTTTCTAAAATCCATCACCTTGAACCCCCTGCCTCTCTTGGACAGCCAGTAGTATGTTTTGTGAAAAGAATTTCTTGCACTTATTCCACTGCCATTCAAACTTGAGTGCAAAGGGTATTTGTTTTCCATTAATGACAGTGCTATGGTGCTAGGGTGTGGCTTGGTTGTAGTCTTCTCATCTAGCATGCTAGTCCTAGCCAATAATAGTACAAAAAATAAACCTATTAAACAAAAAACAAGTGGGAGCTGGAAAGGTGGGTCAGTGGTTAAGACTGTATACTGCTCTTGCAGAAAAACTGAGTTAGGGATTGGTTCCCAGCATGCATGCCAAGCCTCACAATCATCTATATATTCAACTCCAGAGAATCTCATCGCCTCTTGTGGACTCTGCTTGTGCACCAAGAAACGTGCATGTGCACATAACAAATAAAGAAGAGGAGGAAGGAGGAGCCAGAGGGGGAGTGGAAGGAGACTGGTAGTTAGGGGTCGTAGTGCCTACTTTTAACGACATTATTGGTAGCTGAGATAGGAAGATAAGGGGTTCTAGGCCAGCATGGGCTATATAGTGAAACAACGACAGAAAGCAAAGAAAGCAATATTCATGGGAGAAATTATGCTATGAAATTTGTTGTTTACTGCCAGGAGGAGTTCACATTTCTTGACCAGATGTACCTATAAGAATCCCTTACTTAAAAAGGAACCATGATAGTTTTCAGCCCCAGTTGTGGGATCTGCCTCAGCAACTAGTTGGCCTGGTAACTATGCAAAGGGACCAGCCACAATAGCACCAAATATCTGTCATTCTTGATGACAGATCTGGAATCCTATAGATGTTAGAGGTAGTTCAAGTCCACCTGAAGTACTTGTGAAAGGTGCTGTAGAGTCAGCTTCCCTTTGGGAGTACACAGTGGGGTTCCCATTGGGAGCACACAGTGGGGTTCCCAAGAACAGCAGCACTGATGTTTATGAAGGATTTTACAGTCAACACAAAGTTTTTTATTTATGTTATTTGATTTAACTCTTATGTGGACCTTTGAAGTTAGGAGGTCAGTAGGTATTATTCCCTATTAACAAATAAATAAACAGGTTTACAAAGACTAACTTAATTGCCTTGGGGTCCTCTGCGGAGCAAACAACACTACTGAGGCTTACATGCACCTTTCCTGAGTCCAAGTTCCATAAAATTCACGGAATTACAGTGTTTCTAATTATTCAGTTTCATTTAATGAATAGAAAAATACTTTTTGGTAGAGAAATGCTGTATCATGTGACATAGATTGTGTACACTTATTTGAGTGAAATAGCTCTAAACGTGTTTAAGTTTTATTTTAAGTGTGTGTGTGTGTGTGTGTGTGAGTGTGTGTGTGTCTGCATAGGTATGGGTACCTGTGGAGTTCAAAAGAGAGTGGATCCCTCGGAGCTAGAACTATAGGCCATGTTGTAAGCCACTTGGATGATGAGAACGGAACTCAGGTCCACTAGAAGGGTAGTAAACGGTCTTAACTGTTGAGCCATCTCTCTAGCCCCACTCTAAACTTTCTTCCAACATCTAAAATTTGATGAGAGAGTCTTTGTTTTCCCCTAGTTGTCACTCATTGGGTAAGAAATAGACTTTGCATCAGATAGAATTTGCTAAGCTTTGCGACTTAGTCCCTCCTTGAAGCTTAGCCTTCCTCCTGTAAATCAGCAATCACAAAATACGGGAGAAAATGAGATCGCTGTAATTCCGAGTTGCTCTTTGTGTCTAAAGAATTAAAGCTCTCTCTCACTATGACATTTTATTTAGAATCCCATATATTGTCACTTCAATGCCTACAGAACTGAGCCGACCTTGTAAATGTATTCTTCTATTTAATAAATAATCAATAATGGAAGCTTCAAAATCATTTCCAAGGCTCGATAAAGCTACATTTACTTTGAATACAAAAACTAAACTGCATCCAGTTTTGTTCTTCCTGCTTTGGTACCAGTTCCTCGTAAATAGACAGTCTAGCTGCTTTTAGCTTTTAAAGGTGTTTCACCTTCAGTGCTGTTGGTAACATATATTCTATTAGTTAGTGCTTATCATGTGTTCCTTGATTATGAATCAAAAAGAATTCAGTCTTTTAGTTGTTTATTCTTCTGATTCTCCAAAGAGATAGATCATAAGGTTAAATACATGAGTCCTGGAGAAGGATGTCCTCCCTCCCCCCACCCTTAGCTATTATCTAAGCACACGAGGCACATGTTAGGGCTTCTCTCATAAATCAAGCCCTCTGATTCTTTAATCTCTTTCCCCTGTCATTCGCTGAATTCCCTCCAATATGTGAGTAAGGGCCTGCGCCCTTTCTAGACCTAACCAACAAGTTGTCATTTCAAGCCCCAAAAGGACCCGTGAGATTTATGTGCTTCTCTGTTGAATTACCCTGTGCGGCTGACCTAGATCGATGGCTTGCTCCTACTGCCTCTGGAAGTACAATAAGGACAGGGTTTGTCTGTGTTCATTTCTTCAGTAGTCTTAGAATATAAAGATGTGCCTTCTTTCAGATATTCTTATTTCTAGAATGCTGTCAGGCCTATCCATCTTGAAATCCGTGAGGCACTGCAAGGAAAAGCAGTTTATGGACACACTCAAGAGCTTCTAAAACAAAGTTGCAGGGCTATCTTTTTTTTATGAACTGTTCCTTGTCCATAAGAAAAATAGTAATAGGTTTTGATAGCTCTCTTCTCCAAGTAACAGGCTGTTTAATAAATAACTACTCATTAAGTCTTGACATGAAAAAAAAAATGTATTCATGTTTTGCACTTCTTTCCCAAGATTAATGATTGCTTTCTTGAACAAAATGTTGACGTTTTAACATTTTAACATTCCTGATGTTAACTCAAGTTAACTACGCCAAGTTGGGTAATGTTTAATAATCCTCAAGAAACTACATAATTATTCAAAATAAGGCAGTTGTGCTCTCAAAACCTAATGAAGGTCATACGGCATCTTCTGGGAATTTCATTGAAATGAATTTACTTGTATACGTTGTTCAACTAAGCAAGAAGAATAAAAAGAAGTTGCCAGGCTCAAACAGCTAAAGGAATGTATTGACGAGGCAATTCATTGGCTCTCTGGAGATGAGACCTTGGCTTTGGTATTTTCCAAAGTGTTTGTTGTGATTCTAAAAGTGAATCATTGCAAACAGCAGTGTTAAGCAATTCAGAAGGTTTAGCTGCTAAACTCAAAGCTGTTTTCTTTTTGTCAAACGTCCATCTTCTGTGTAAAGACAGTAATAAGATGATTATGCATGACAGTTTTCAAAGTAAGGACACAAACAATATTCCCTTCCCTTTTCTCTAAAACTGAACTTGATGGAAAATTCTCCTCTTACCATTTAGCATTTCCTGCCTCGTGTCCTGAAATCCTCACACTCCCTTTCAGCCAGCCCAACTCCCGTGAAGCTGAGCACCATAAAAAATCCAAACATCTTGGAAAACATCAACTGCATGTGCTGTATTCTTGGCTTCCCTCTAGAGTCGCTAGTGTTCCTACTGACCTGTGAAGTGTTAATGGCCTTCCATTTCTGTTTTCTTTTTCCATTCCAGGGAAAAGATATTGACCCTGAAGCAGTTAAAGGTGAAGTGTTAAAAGTTGGAAATAAGAGCTGCGAGAGTCTTCAGTGGCATGCTGAAGCTGTGTTATGTACAGTCCCCAGTGACCTGCTGAAACTGAACAGCGAGCTAAATATAGAGGTGGGGTTCCCGCAAGCCTCTCATGATGTAAATAAGGATGCCGCTGTAATTATGTCACCAGGAGGCTTAAAATAAATCATTAAAGCTCATCTGTATGTTGGCTCTAGCTCATCAGCTCAGCCTTAGTTCCTAGCTGTGATTTGAGAAATGTCGAGGTTTTTAATCACACTGCCTCTTTCCCCTGGTTCAAAAGTGTAATTCTCAAAAGTCAGACCACACTCTTGCCAAAACATGCTGCCACTCTCAGAACGAACAGAACACATGCAAGGGTGTCCCTTCTCCCACTTTTTTACCTGGCAGAGGCCTGCCCACTTCAGTGGTCACAATGCATAGAACTCTATTTTAAAAAGGAGACATATCCACTTGGCAGAGTAAAGTGGAAACCCAATTCTTAAATATTACCTTCTTTCAAAATGTCCACAACTAAGTCAAGTGACCCAGAACAAGAATATTCCTTTATTGTTTTTAATAGTTTTATTTTTGATATAGCTCACAAACCATACAATGTACCACTTGAAATGTACATTTCAATGGGCTTACAATGTTTACATTGTAAATTTCTCTAAATTGGAGTAACACACATATATCATAAATTGGCTTTTTTAATGATAATAAATGTAAAATTCAGGGGCATGAATTATATTCATATGTGTAACCGTCACTGCTCAGTAACTCAAAGCCTTCACAGGCAGGAGCTATGTAACCAACTAAGTAACAATTGCCCACCCCTCTCTCCAGCAGCCCCTGTGACCTCTAATCTACTTCCTCTCTCTATGAATTTGCTGACCAGGGTATTTCATCTAAGTCAAGTCATACAATATTTATCTTTTGGCATCTTGCTCATTTGACTTGGCAAATTTTTTGTGGTTCATTCTATTTTATGGCTGAATGATATCTTATTCGTGCATACCATATATTGCTTACCCAAGAAACGGTAGCTTTAAAGGGTTCCTGAACTTCTGGAAATGCTAAGAAATGGAAATCTACAAAAGAATTACAAAATCTGAGACTGAATGTAGAAAGTAGAGTTGAAATTTCAGAATGACCATCAATTTTAAAAATCACTAAGCACTGGAGCTGAGAGAAACCACAAGATTTCTTCTATGTATCAAAATGGAAATAAAGAGACTCTGAGACTTTATTGTCCTATAATAATATGGTCTCCCCTCTAATGAGAAATCTTTTCTGCCATGCATTTCACCCTCCCAAATGGGACATAAGTTTTATTTATTCATAATTCTATGGTATCAAAATACTTAGTCTATCCATTTCATGTATACTTTAGTTCCTCCTCGAGATCAACAAAATTTTTTGTTTATCTAAATCATGCTTTAGGTAATCAGTATTTCCTTAATTATCTGAACACTGAGGCAGAATTGATGAAGTTCTCATTTACTCTGAAGGCTGTAATGCACCTTCTAGGATAGTGGCCACCAGGTGCTAATCGGGACCCAGGGAAACTTGGTCCCACATAGACAGTATATTTTATATCAACCTTGGCCAAAATCTGACTTTCCTTCTTATACATTTCCAGTGGAAGCAAGCAGTCTCTTCAACTGTCCTTGGAAAAGTGATCGTTCAACCGGATCAGAATTTTGCAGGATTGATCATTGGTGCGGTCTCAGTATCAGTAGTAGTTTTGTTATTATCCGGGCTCTTCCTGTGGCTGAGAAAGAGAAAGCATAAAGGTGCATATTTTGTTTATTGTCTAAAAAGCTACCACAGTGACATAGTGATTACATTCAGTACTGTCATGGAGATATATGGGTTGTCTAATAAGCATTCATAAAAGACTGTGAGGTCTGGGCACTGGGTCAAAGTCTTCTGGGACCTGTGACAGCAAAGTCTTTAACAAGCTCTCTCTTTCTCTCTGTTTAAGATCTGGGCAGTGAATTAGTTCGCTATGACGCAAGAGTACACACTCCTCATTTGGATAGGCTTGTAAGTGCCCGAAGTGTAAGTCCAACTACAGAGATGGTTTCAAATGAGTCTGTAGACTACAGAGCTACTTTTCCAGAAGGTATAATTCAGTTTACTATCCTGAGAAATGTCTATACATAGACCTCTGTGAGCTGTGGCATTGTTCTTGCTTTTTGCTAGTAGTCCTGATATTTTCATACAAGTAGTAAAAAAAGTGTTGACCTCTGCCAAAGGAATATTTAACTTGATGCAGAATTGCATGGCCTTCACTTTAAAATCAAGCTTCGTGCAGGTATCATATTGGATTTTTAGCATCTGCAAGCTCTCTGCTCACATACAGAAAGGTTCACTTTAGAATTATTTCAGCAAGGTAACTTATGTCAGTCATGCTAAGACACTAAGAAGCTCTCCTTAACCCTTCAGCTAGAATGTAGTTATGAAATATTTTTATTTTAAAAACGCTATCTTTTGGGGGGAACTTTTGAATTATGCCATTAGTAACCTTTTAAAACATTCTCAATGAGCATATCTTTTACCTACCACCATCTATGACTTGAATATATTTTGAGATGTATCCAAGAAAAGCCTCCAGTCGTGCTATGCATCAACAGCATCTGCTTTGCAAAACACCAGACGGACAAATAGTCAGGTTGGCCAGGCCAATTCACATTGTTCTATTTAAACATGTCTTGTACAAAGCAAACTGTCTGTATTGTACCGGGGCCATTATCTTTAGAAGTTACAGGACATGAGTCAAGTACAAGCACTTCCCTGTTGAAATATCTACCATTGGATAAATAAAATGAGTCACAGACAGTGTGGACACTGAGAAGTTAAAAGCTGCTCATCCAAGCAAGTACACCAGCAGTGAGACACTTAACATTCCAACTTTCTTACCCCTCCTGAGACTAGGGTTAGTTCTTCAGAGATTATCAAATGCCCCACATGACTCCATTCACTGTTAGAAAGAAACCCAATCCTTTAAGAAGGCACATCAAGCTCAGTGCATGCTTTTAAACTTGAGATATAAGTAGTAGTTCATAACCATGTTGAATCAAGCTCAGTGCATGCTTTTTAAACTTGAGATATAAGTAGCAGTTCATAACCATGTTTAATAGCTCTAACCTGGAATTATTGAGGTTTGCAACTAACTGCTCTTTACAAAGCTCTCCTGGGCATGGGAGATGATTGTCTATAAAAATGCTTATAGCCCAAGAAAGAGGACCTGAGTTTGTATCACCAGAACATACATAAAAGTCACATGTCCTAGGTGTGTAGGGTACACATCCTCAGAGTCTGTTGGCTCAGCAGCTCCAGGTTCAGTTATAGAAACAAAGTGGAGAGTGAGTGAGGAAGGTGCCAAGCATTGGGCCCTGGCACAAGCACAATATAAACACATACAAGCACACACACCATAATGCTTTCTTGATCGTGTGTGTGTGTGCGTGCGTGAGAGAGAGAGAGAGAGAGAGAGAGAGAGAGAAAGGTGGGTTAGGTAAGTGGTCCCCAATGGCAACAACAGATAATATTGTTTGCTTGCAATCAAACAAGAAACTCAGTCCTTAAGAAAGCTGATTATGTCATGACTATTTCTAACCCCATTTAAGCATGTTTAGTATTTTCCACTGTAGCTGGTTATACTTACCAGCTTACTCGGCCAGACAATAAATCTCAAAAAATACCTCCAGAAAAGTTTTTGGAGGGGCCCTTATAGTCATAATAATCAGTAGCTCAAAACAAACAAATGAAACCTCCCAGGAAGACTCTGGAACTTTGAAGAGGTCCTCACAAATGGTGAGTCGGTAAAGGGAAAGGGAAGACCTGTTCTCCGGCTGCCCCTTTAACAGCAAGGAGTCAGATGAAGGTTTTCCAACCTTGTTCTGTCACCCTTACTTCCCTTTGCACCTGGAGTTCAGAGCTGTAGGTTCTCAGGGACTGAGGAAAAACTTTTGTAAGATACAAGACAAAGGTTTCTTGAAGGGAACACCTCCTGAGCTTTTGTTAAGTCCAGTCTACAGATCATCCAGATGTAACCCTGCTGAAATGTCATAGAGAATTCTAGGTCCCCATAGGGGAAAAAATCTATTCTCACCCCCTATAGAAGGAGAATTCTACAGTTGCTATTGGTTAAGTTTGGGATGTGCACTCTCTCATTCTTCTCTTAAAATGGCCTTCCTTTGCCCATCTGACTTTCCCTCCCTACAAGGAGCAGATGGATAGCAAGCCAGGAGGGAGAAGCTTGGTTTCCTAGCCATGATGACACATTAGGCAAGTGAGGAATGTAAAACATTAATAAGTCCTCATACCACACATAGACACACACACATACACACACACACACACACACACACACACACACACACACACACATACTGCCAGCCAGTTGCGGTGATTCTAATGTCCCATCTTTGTTGTGGGTGGTGTTCCAGTGGGAAATGCAAAATACCTAGTGGCTTCTTTGCCTCGTTTAGGTTTAAAAGCACTCAGCGGCATAGTCCCTTCACCTTGGCATGGATGTGCCATCTCCCTACAAAAGAAACCTCGCTTAAGGTTCTTACAGCACTTTGGTTGTAAGGATGGGCTAGTGGGAAACCGAGCCCTGCCCAAACGCCCTCAAAGCTGCACTAGCACAGATCCAACTGCCTGCTCTAAGTAACCATAACACTCTGTGACCCCACCATAACGTGGGAGAACGTACCATTGCTGCGCAAGACTCTCAACCCTGAGAATGTTTCAGTGGTTACTGTTATTGTTATTGTTATTGGTTATTGTTAGGTTACTCCTAACAATAGATAGTAAGTACAGGTTGGCAACTATGACCCAAAATTTTCAAATTAAAAAAAGCAGAATTTAGTCAAAAGCTCTGTGATGGACGTGTGTGTGTGTGTGTGTGTGTGTGTGTGTGTGTGTGTGTGTGTGTGAGCATGTGGGTGTGTGTCTGTATGCGCATGTTCTTGGGCCTACATGTAGTGCCCAAAGCAAGATGTTAGTAGCCTTTGCTATCACTCTTGGCCTTGTTACCTACCTTATGACAGGCTCTGTCACTGAACCTGATGCTCACCTTTTTTTTTTTTTTTTTTTTTTTTTTTTGGCTAGGCTTGCTAGAAGCTCTTGGGAGCCACCTGTTTTGGCTCTGCAATGCTTTTTTTTGTTTACCTGGCAACTGGGGGTTTGAACTCAAGTCCTCATGCTTATAAAGCAGACACTGCTACCCCCTCTCCCCCACCCAGCCATCCCTTCAGCCCTTAAGAACTATGATACTTTGAAGTATCAGGCTTAAACGTTTTATATTTTTTTGATTTTAAATTTCAGATTGTGTGATCAGGGATGAATGATCAACCAGTAAAGTCTATGCCAGTTTTTCAAACTCTGAGAAAATTCAAAATCCGAACAATTTCTGATCTCAAGTATTTTTGAAAGGGATATTCAACTTGTATTGATTGTATGTATTTTTTCTACACATGTTTCCTTGTCCAGTTTTTACAACACTAATCATTTCCATTAATAAGTCGTCATCCTAAAAGGCATCTTTTTTTTTCTTTTTTTATGTCTGAACTGGATATTTGCAGGGCCGGGCAATGGCTTAACCACATTCACTACTTCTGAGCCTCTGAATGTTTTCCTTTTTAGTATAATGCTTCTGTTAACCCTTTGGGAGTTTTCATATAACGCATCTTGATCATTTTCACCCTTACTCATCTAGTGGATTCCCTGTCCTCCTCACCCTAGCTCTTATCCTCTTTTTTCCTTTTTAATAACTTACGTAGATCAATATGTGCTGCCCATATATTCCTGGGTGTGGGGCCGTATACTTGAACCTAGTCCTCACTCACGGCCCTCACACTTAAGGGAAATTAACCCTTTTCCCTAGAAGCCATCACTGGTCCATACTGCTTCCTACTCTTAGAGAAAGACCATGTCTTAAAATGAACTTCAGGCATTGCTTTTTGTTATTAATAAAAAGAGAAGTAAATACCCAAGGAAACCAATAAGACAAACAAGAGTTCGTTATTAACACTGCTCACTTAAAAAAAAATTTTTTTTCTAAGCACTTTATAAAATGTTTCTCTATGCAAACATCTATGCGTGTGTGCCTTTTCCCAATTCACTTCCATCTTTCTCCAACCATTCCTTTGCAAAGGGTGTTCCGAGCCTCGCTGAATGCAGTAACTAGAATTTTCATGTTAAAATCCACTATCAATCCCCCTCACCAACCCTGAGGAACACCCCAGCGAGTGAGGTTTCATTGCTGTGTCTGTTGGCTTTCTCTTGCAGACCAGTTTCCCAACTCCTCTCAGAATGGAGCATGCAGACATGTGCAGTATCCTCTGACAGATCTGTCCCCCATCCTGACGAGTGGAGACTCTGATATATCCAGCCCATTGCTACAAAATACTGTTCACATTGACCTCAGCGCTCTAAATCCAGAGCTGGTCCAAGCAGTTCAGCATGTAGTGATTGGACCCAGTAGCCTGATTGTGCATTTCAATGAAGTCATCGGAAGAGGTAAGTGTTTCCACTCAGCTCTCTGTTAAGTACAGTTTTCCAGTAAGCCTTTTATCTCCTGTTTTGCAGATTAGGAACTTAGACAATGCTGAGGGCTCCTGACAGGGCCTGATAATGAGGTGTTTGAGTTCTTTCCTGCAGAAATACAGACGTGAAAAAGCATATCCACGGAGACTGCCCTGTGCGTGGAAACCTTCGGATAACATCCCCAACATAGGAGAGAAGACCCCATTTCTCCCTCATATTTCTCACAGTTTCTTGGGGAAAAAAAAAATCATGCCAGTTTTTTTTGTTTTTTTTGTTTTTTTTTTTTTCTCCTTTATCTCTTCAGTCTTTCTTTATCCTGAGAGCAGTAACAAAGTCTAGGATATAGCGGCTTGTACACCGCTGGACAGCATCAGGATACATGGGATTTATAGCCCTCCATAATCTGAGGCAGCATATATCATGTCCACAGTGCACTCCACTTTCTTCACACAAAGAATGACTGCCTGCAATAAGCTTGCCAGGGCATCGATAATTTCAAACATTAACACTATCGGAGGAAATATTTGTCAGGAAGAGAAACCAGCCCGAAGCCGTGAGATAAAAGTCTACTGTAAAATCCTTTTTAACCTCGTCCTGAAATGGCTTCGGGTTACTCGGTGGCATAGGCATCTGCCAGGATAATGCCGGAGAAAGTGACAGGGTGGCCGTGTAGGAACACTGGTCCTTCTGCGCATCCAGAGCTGAGTTTGTTTAAGTTGTTTCTTCCTGAAAAGTGGCCTCTGGGCACAAGTGTGTGATTGGGTTGTGTTACTGGCCTGTAAATCCAGGAAGTGTTGCCAGTGTTGGGGAGTGTAGTCCGACTGGCTATATTCTCACTGTTGTGTTTTGTAAAAGAGCAGTACAATGCAGTGGGAGGGGCCATCTCTGTGGGCCTGTGCCTAGGCGTCCCCCTGAACAGTCACGCCAAGAGACAACAGACCTCATATAAAAGGGAGTTTTAATATTGGGCAAAGGCTCTCGAGGAACAGGTGGGGACAGAGAAAGGTGGGGGGGAGAGGGAGAGGGAGTGGGAGGGGGTACTGACTAGTTTTGTGTGTCAACTTGACACAGGCTGCAGTTATCACAGAGAAGGGAGCTTCAGTTGGGGAAGTGCCTCCATGAGATCCAGCCGTGGGGCATTTTCTCAATTAGTGACCAAGGGGGTAGGGCCCCTTGTGGGTGGTGCCATCTCTGGGCTTGGAAGTCTTGAGTTCTATAAGAGAGCAGGTTGAGCAAGCCAGGAGAAGCAAGCCAGTAAGGAACATCCCTCCATGGCCTCTGCATCAGCTCCTGCTTCCTGACCTGCTTGAGTTCCAGCCCTGACTTCCTTGGTGATAAACAGCAATGTGGAAGTAAGCTGAATAAACCCTTTCCTCCCCAACTTGCTTCTTGGTCATGATGTTTGTGCAGGAATAGAAACCCCGACTAAGACAGAGGGAGAGAGAGAATAGGAGATGGAGAGAGAGAGAGAGAGAGAGCTGGGATGTGGGCTTCGAGCATTCCTCTTATATATCAGCCTTATACCTGGCTGCAGGTGAGGATGTTAGCTGTTGCTAGGTTCCTGGGAGAAGCCTAGTGGAATTCTCTATAAGCCAGTACTCATTCTACACATGTTGTAAAATCAGGACATTTTTTTATCATGAAAGGTGTTAACATGATGATTATTTCTCCCAAGTTACAGTCATTAAGAAGCTATCAATATTAACTACTGTTTGTTTATATGTTTTTCCCCCCACGGAAATTTGTGAGCACTCACAAGCATGGGTTTTATTGTATTCATCTTTGTGTCACAGAGGGTAGCCCCATACCTCATATAGTAAGCACTCAGGACAGCTTGCCGGACTCCATGAATTAATTGAATGACTTACACAGCTATCAGACATTTGGCACCTCTGGGAGAAATTACTGCCACTGTTGAAAGGCCACCATTGGGAAATGAGTGGGTAAAGTCAGAGGGAAATGCACGAAGTGAGTCACAGTGAATCTGCTCCATTTGGGCAACTGTCTTTTGATGCCTGCCAATGCGGCTTACATATTAACCAGTGACTAACAGGGGAAATCCTTACCCTAGAATACATTATTATCAGTTAGTAGACTATAGATGGCTTATTTTATACTTACTCAAGTGGATAGAGTTATTTACATGTATTCTTTAATATTATTTTATCCTTAAAAATAATCTTTCATGTATAAGCTATTATTGTGTCCAGTGATACCCCAATGACTTGTTGTTTTAGTATATTAATCTTTGGAAGAGGGCATATTACCCACAACTTTCACCATATATTAAATAATCACATTGCTTATAGCATGGAGAGAACTGTATTATATCTAACACTTGTACCATGCAGAATGGTTTTGTTAATCGAAGTGTCATAAACAATGTACCATTTTTTTTCTCTTACAGAAAAAAAAGGCTTAATTGTCTATTACAATTATTACATAAAGCCAGTATAAATCTAGCAAGTTCTCTTTTTCAATAGGGCATTTTGGCTGTGTCTATCATGGGACTTTGTTGGATAACGATGGAAAGAAAATTCACTGTGCTGTGAAGTCCTTGAATAGTAAGTTGCATTTACTAGTGAAGGGTACACTTGTGGTTTGCAAATAATGAAGTGTTGATTTGCACTCTTCCCTTGTGGGAAAAATCATCTGCTACTGAAACTGTGGAATTAATCCTGAAAATGTGTTTAGTCTAAACACTCATTTAGATAGTTCCTCTGAAATTACCCCATGGAGAACTAGAAATTGAAGCAGTAGGGGCGGTGAGTCTCTTAGATCGACTGAGCATCATTTAGCCACGTTTGACTTATAGTATTTGTTTTGCAAATGACATTTATGGAAACTGTTGGAAGTGTTGGCACATACCACAGCAATGACTCGTCTTGCCCAGAGACACTACTGTAATTGTTTGTTAACCAGCACTTCCATTTTAGAAAAAAAGATTAGCGACTGAAATAATACAAGCAGGAGAGGAATGTGCAGGCAGAGAACTGACAAATCATTGAGTGTGGTAGCCCTACCTAGCTTATCCACGTTTAGGGAATGAAGTGTTCCAGAGAAATAAATTTCCTAAGGAAATGAAACGGGTCCCCACTTAATGCAATATTTCTTTGCTTTTTTTTTTTTTTTTTTTTTTTTTTTGTTTTTTTTTGGTTTTTAGAGACAGGGTTTCTCTGTGTAGCCCTGGCTGTCCTGGAACTCACTCTGTAGACCAGGCTGGCCTCAAACTCAGAAATCCACCTGCCTGTGCCTCCCAAGTGCTGGGATTAAAGGCGTGCGCCATGACCGCCCGGCAATGCAATATTTCTTAAAAATTTAGCTACATAGAAAACTCTTGAGATCAAGTGCACAGTCTCTTTAAAGACCAAGGTACGCTTATAAACATAAACTTAGCCTTTACTGATGCAGAGGCATAATTGCTACATTGTACAAGCCAATGTACTCTACACATGTGAGGATCCCCAGTTCCGCCTTTGTCGACAGACTCACATATTTGCTTTTTGCTTTGCAATTTTGTAGTTTGGAATTTGAAGCCACCTGAAAAAAATGTTGGCCAACTATATTATAGATTTGTATTAGAACCCTTCAAGGCACTCTGATACCAGAACTACTTCAGCTCTTCCAAATATCAGTCTAATCTCCACGATGAGTATCATTCTATACGCTTAATTTTGTTGGATACCTGACTACAAAATACTTAAAGAGGCAGTCTACGTGGAGTCCAGTAGCAAACTGTGGTAGATTAAGTATACCAGTCAATAAATTTGGCCTCAAGGGAAAGCAATGTTGCCATTTTTTACTCAGAGCAGTCCTAAGCCTGAGACATTTTTCTGTCCTTGTCCTGTGGTTGCTGTTGTCAGTCCACGTTGACCTCCACCATCACCCAAGCCTTAGGACACATTTGGTGTTCTCGGGAATACTCGTGAAATGTATGTTCATGCTGTTAACTCTTCGTTGGTGTGCTATCATGCTCGGTGTGTCTTTCTAGACGTGATTAGGAAGTACTACACTAACCACTAAGCTGTTCTGGGGCTGGAAAGATGGCTCAGGGAGTTGCAGCAATAAGCATAAGGACCACTGCTCAGATCCCTGCACTCACAAAAAAAAAAAAAAGCCCAGCATGTCCACAAGTGTCCATAGCCCCAGAACTACGGGGATTGGAAACAGGATTACCGGGGCTTGCTAGCCAGCAGCCTTGATCCAAATCCAGTGAGAGATCGTGGCTCAAAGGAATGGTACAAAGGGAAAATGGATGTCATTCTTGGGCCTTTGTGCACACACACATACAAGACAAACAAACAGACAAACAAACATGAATACACTGTATGAACACAAACACACGTAGCCCATTTAGTTGCAGAGGCTATAACTCAGTGGTGGAGCAGTTACATATCCAGGGCTCAGTTCAGTCCTCAGTGCAGAAAAGGAGTTGGGGAGCTACTTACATATGCCGCATGGCGACTGCTCCTCAAATTCTCCTACAACTACAGCCTACTAGCAGTTTTCGTGAGTGAGGTGTTTTTTGGGACCCAGGCATTTACCGTCTATGCTTTCATGGCTCAGCAGTAGAGTTAAGTATTTACAAGAGATGCCACATGGCCCATAAAGCCGCACACTATCTAACCAACGACAACAGCACTTGACAGCCTAGGCCCTGGATGGATACTGCCCAGATGGAACAGTGTGCTTCTTTGGTTTGTATCTGTATAAGACCATCTGTGCTTCTGCATGAGACCAGTTGTTTCCCCGAACTCTGTTTTACAAATGATGTTGTCAGCGATGACTTGATAGCACAGCACACGGTGACACCATTGAGGCTCTGGAAACAATATCCCGCACTACATGGGATTGGTTTACTGAATTCTTTGAACTAAAGGGTGTCTGGCAGGCCTCTTCTGAATATCTCCTGCCTCTCTGACCCCAGGTCTCCTTTTTTCCTGAATGCAGAAGTAGGCCTTAAAAATTAGAACTTCTCCCCACCAAGGCAGATGATAGAAACTAGAACCCCTGTTCCTAAAAGCCAGGCATAATCCCTTGAAATATTATTCTGGGAATCCTCTTCCTTCCTGTTTTTGAGCTACACGGCCACAAAATTTTCCCCGACTCGCATTGTCTGATGGACACTCTTAAGACCCTCATTCTAGAAGGGGTCCTACTTACACCCTGGAAGAAGGGACAGTGTCCCAGAGCAGAGGGACAATGGCCAAACAGATGAACTTTGCTGGGTTTCCCCTTTAGTAGTTTTCATTCATTAGGTCACAGGCTTTTTTGATCTGGTCATGTGTTTACACAACTGTCCGTTCTTTCATCAAATTCAAGCATGAAAAGAATAATTCCCCTGGGTACCTAGATCTCCATTTCCGAAGGCCCCCATGTCTTACAAAGCTCATTTTAAAAAGATGTTATGTAGGCCTAGAGAGATGGCTCAGCAGTGAAGAGAACGTCCTACTCTTCCAGCGGACCCCGGCTTTGTTCCCAGCAGCCGCTGTGGGTGGTTCACCATCATCTGCTCTCCTTCCACCCCCACGCGCACGCACTCGCAGTAATAATAAATAAAGCAAAATGTTTTTTTTAAAGAAGTCCTCATACTTCTCTGTTGTTAATCAGATCTTAGCTGTAGGATTCTCACATGTTACCCTCAGGTTAGGTAAGGAAAGTGGAAGAAAGAAAAAACCTATCTGCCCCAGACATCATTCACTCGGGCATGTTGTAGAAAGACCACCCTAAGGCTGAAGAGTCGGACAAGGTGTCACCTGCTCATTTTGGACTTTTTTTTTGCTCTTGCTATCTGAATTTGAAAAAGCGTTCATTGTCCTCCAATGAGGCTAAAGTCCCCACACTGAATTTTTCAGGAATCACAGATATAGAGGAAGTCTCCCAGTTTCTCACTGAGGGAATCATCATGAAGGACTTCAGCCATCCCAATGTTCTCTCACTCTTGGGAATCTGCCTGCGGAGTGAGGGGTCTCCTCTGGTGGTTCTACCCTATATGAAACATGGCGATCTTCGAAACTTCATTCGAAATGAGACTCACGTAAGTCCTTTACCGAGCTTATTGGCCTTCAAATTAGCAGTAAGCCAGACAGTTATGAGTCATGGTGTATGTGCAGGTCCTCTGCAAGAGGAGCAAAGGCCCTTACCGAGGGAGCCATCTTCCCAGCCCGTTTGTTTGCTTGCCCTCTTGCTGCTTTGTCTGGTGTTCTGGAATATCTGTCCATGCACCTATCAGAAGACATGTTCAAGCCAAAGGCCGACATTGGGTCTCTTCCTCAGTCTTTCTCTACCTTAGGTTTTGAAACAGGGTTTCTCGCTGAAACTGGAGTTTGACATTTTGCCTAAATGAGCTAGCCAGTGAGGCCCTAAGATCTGCCTGTCTTTGCCCCCTGCTCTGGAGTTAGAGGTGTATCATAACACCTGACTTTCACATGGATGCTAGGGATCTGGATTCAGGTTCTTATGCTTACAAAGCAAGTATTTACCCACTGAACCGTCTTTCCAGCTCCAACACAAACATTTGGGTCTTATAAAAAGCTACTTGCCAATCCTGCCTAATGTCCAGTCACCTGAGATATGACACCTTCTCTGTAACATCCATAGGCAGATGCTGTCTTAGAAGAAGAGGAATAGATCTTTAATAATTCTGTATATTGATCATGTGATAAAATAATGTTTTAGAAAATGTTGGTTAAAATATATTGTGATGTTTCATCTATCTTCATTTTAAAGTATATGTGTATCTTACTCTATATGATACCAAATAGTGTTGTACTAGGCAATAAACGGATACCATATATGTGTATGTTCACACACACATTAGCTTACTAGGTAAGAATTTTGCATATCTTGTTTCCTCCTATGGGGCCAGTGCTCAGTACATAGGATCTTAATAAATGTTAGTCCAATAGATGAGCTCATGATTACAAAAGAGAGCCACACCTCTTATGAGTATGAGGTTTTTATGACCCTTATACCAAGACATAACACTTGAGTGAACTTTGGCCAGGCCAGGGCTCAGGAGAACGAAATGAGGAGCTCCCAGAACTAAACCAATTGCATGGCCTCAGGCTTGGCTACTGCTGTGCAGGTCCCCATGGGAGTCCACCAAGTAACTTTGCTCTTCATCAAAAATGACTGTGTAAACATGACGCTAAGTAAGCTCCAGGACTTTAAGGAAATAGTCTCTATTCAGCCAAAAGAATAAAACACCCTCGGGGTATGAAAATGTTTGCAGATAATTCGAATTGACATTGCAAAGGTCTTGCTTTAACTCTTGTCATCTCTCTGATGAGTCAGTCAGCCTGGATAGGCCACCTTCTCTCTAGCACTGTGCTCCCAGGATTAAAGCATGGGAGAGATGTCCTACTGTCCGTTACAGAATAGAAGCTGGCCTCTTAAAACCTAGAAAGTGGTTACTGGTGCCTAACACATATGTCCTAAGGGGATGTGTAAGCTTCAAGGTGTGGCCTGTTCACAGGCTTCGTGGGTTGTGTGTCCTAGCAGGGACAACAGCCCTTCTGTCTGGGTTCTCCCTGGAATATTGTACTCAGAAGCTCCATGGCAGCTGCTGAAGAAGAGACAGCCCATTCTGGATAGTAAGACCCCTTCTCAGGGTTGTCAGCCACAGTGAGATGTATAACTTCAGATTCCAGTTTTACTTGTAGAGAACAGTATACACTGTTCTCTGTGTTGGTCCAGGACTGCTGGATGGTGAGCGAGCTGGTACATTAGTTCCAGTGAGCTTCCAACAGACTTCATCAGTGGATATCCTGATGCACCACTTGTTCTCGGGAGTGATTTGGCTTGTTTCTCTGAGCCTCCTACATTTACCAAGTTCCTGCTCACCAACCCAACCTCTCCCACTTCCTGGCCCTGGCATTCCCCTACACTGGGGCATAGAACCTTCACAGGACCAAGGGCCTCTCCTCCAATTGATGACCGACTTGGCCATCCTCTGCTACATATGCTGCTGGAGCCATGAGTCCCACCATGTGTACTCTTTGGTTGGTGGTTTAGTCTCTGGGAGCTCTGAGGGTACTAGTTAATTCATATTGTTGTTCGTCCTAAGGGGCTGCAAACCCTTCAGGTCCTTGGGTCCTTTCTCTAGCTCCTTCATTGAGGACCCTGTGCTCAGTCCAATGGATGGCTGTGAGTCTCTACTTCTGTATTAGTTGGGCACTGGCAGAGCCTCTCAGGAGACAGCCATCTCAGGCTCCTGTCAGCCAGCACTTGCTGGCATCCACAATAGTGTCTAGATTTGATGATTGAGTATGGGAAGGATTCCCAGGTGCAGCAGTCTCTGCATTGTCCTTCCTTCAGTCTCTGCTCCATAGTTTGTCTCTGTAACTCCTTCCATGGGTATTTTGGTCCCCCTTTTAAAAAGGAATGAAGTATCAACACTTTGGTCTTCCTTCGTCTGGAGTTTCTTGTGGTTTGTGGATTGTATTTTGGGTATTCTGAGCTTCTGGGCTAATATCCACTTATCAGAAAGTGCATACCATGTGTGTTCTTTTGTGATTGGGTTACCTCACTCAGGATAATATTATCCAGATCCATCCATTTCCCTAAGAATTTCATAACTTCATTGTTTTTAATAGCTGAGTAGAACTCCATTGTGTAGATGTACCACAGTTTCTATATCCATTCCTCTGTTGAGGGTCATCTGGGTTGTTTCCAGCTTCTGGCTATTATAAATAAGGCTGCTATGAACATTGTGGAGCATGTGTCCGTATTACATGTTGGAGCATCTTCTGGGTATATGCCCAGGAGTGGTATAGCTGGGTCCTCTGGTAGAACTATGTCCAATTTCCTGAGGAACCGCCAAACTGCTTTCCAGAGTGGTTTGCACCAGCTTGCAATCCCACTAGCAATGAAGAGTGTTCCTCTCTCTCCACAACCTCTCTAGTATCTGCTGTCACCTGAGTTTTTGATCTTAGCCATTCTGATTGGTGTGAGGTGGAATCTCAGGGTTGTTTTGATTTGCATTTCTCTGATGACTAAGGATGTTGAACATTTCTTTAGGTGCTTCTCAGCCATTTAGTATTTCTTAAAGTAGCCTACATCCAACCTTTAGAGTGTGCCTTTCACGTGCAAACCAACTCATGCTTCAGCTACCTCTACATCAGGCTCTCTGACTCTGAGCTACTATCTACCTATCCTAATCACCCTAGGACCAGGCATGAGACCCCTGGACCAGCCCTGCTGGAACTATTTAAAAGAAGCTAAGGCTGTACTGCACCTTTGCAGGGAAGCTACAATAAAGTATCTTGCCCATGCTTTCCCCTCCTGTCTCCTGATTATCTCTGGTGCTTTCCATCACATGTGTGGCGTGCCATATCATTTTTTTGGAAACTGTAAGAAATAAATTGTCTTTTCAAGAAGAACTATCTCCTGATCAATTCTGTCTCATCATACATGTTGAATAATAAAACCTGCGTTTCAAAACATCCGAGTTTCCCCATCTGGAAAGCAGAGTCCATAGCACCTCCCAAGCAGAAGTTTGTACGAATTAACTAAAATTTATAGAAAACATCTAGCCCGGTGCTTTGTATACAGTACTATTTAGCAAATAGTTGTGGCACTCCACGGAGCATGAGTTATTATTTGAGACAAGATAAGTCATATAAACATTGCAGTGTTCTGAGCTCACTGTTAGAACATTGAGTGCTTAGTTTATGCTTTTTGGACTCTCTTTGATTGCAGAACCCAACTGTGAAAGATCTTATAGGATTTGGTCTTCAAGTAGCCAAAGGCATGAAATATCTTGCCAGCAAAAAGTTTGTCCACAGAGACTTAGCTGCAAGAAACTGCATGTAAGTATGGAAATATCTCTATTTGCAAAGTACAAATGAAGTGTTTTCTCACTACTGTGCCAGTAGGAACATTTTATCTCTTCTCCTCGAAGCAAAAAAAAAAAAAAAAAAATGTATTTCCTTGACTATTTTGAGTGAATCTGTAAGCCCCTGGGATGTAGGTAGGGCTTTTAGTTTTATCAAACAAAGCATTTAAAAGGTTGCTCCACAGGGGACCTCAAACAGCTGCTCTGTACTCCAGCTTTCCTGGGTCCTTCCCACCAGCCTTCTCCAGTGTTGTGGTTTCACACCAAATTAGTGATTGGGAGGGAGAATTTGATCTCCAGCATTTGACAGTGAAAAGGGAAAGCTGGTAACAGGAATGCCAATGCAGCATAACTCCCAACAGCAGCTCTGAAACCAGCCTGCACAAGCGCTACCAAAAATGGTCTTTGGGAATGAATATACAAAGAACTTTTATTTGTGTCTGACTGCCGGGCTGTGTAACACAACAGTCAACAGTTTATAATTGAGTCCCGGCTGGCTTCCCCTTGCAGAGCACTGATTCGTGGCTCGTGGTATGTGTGAATGAAAGAGCTATGCTATTAATGTTCTACCTAGATTTTGCTCAAGGTAGCATCATAAAAGTACATTAAACAATGGATACGTGGTCTTAGGAGGAAGTGTTTGTGTCATTGATGTTGTGTTGTTTTGGTTTGGTTTTTTTAACATGACAGTGCTTTACTTTCTATGTCACCGCCAAACTGATGGCACATGAGAGTTTTATGTGCTGGCCTATTTTAGAGCAAACAAAAAACAGTAAAATAGCACCCATGGCCTCTTCATCCCATGAAATATATCGTATGTAAGATAGCAAGTGAAAATGTAGATGTGTGTAGGCCTGGTGCCCTATTTATTTTGCCACCAAGGAATGCTAGGTGGAATCCTGCTTTGCCTTTTCTGCAAACCTACACCATAGCAAATGCCATGTCACTTACAAAGTCTCTCTTCGGCCAGTGGAATTTGTAATGTAAATGTCAGGCATTTTTATTCAGGAATGCCCCCTGTAAGTTAGCATTAGTCAATAGGCCAGAGGAAATTATGGATCACTAATACTGAAGCCACTTTTGAAAATCTATAGACACTCAGCACTGTTGTAAATTATTCTACTCGAGTCAGTAATAATTTTTCTCCTGTAGGTTGGATGAAAAATTCACTGTGAAGGTTGCTGATTTCGGTCTTGCCAGAGACATGTACGATAAAGAGTACTATAGTGTCCACAACAAAACGGGTGCAAAGCTCCCGGTGAAGTGGATGGCTTTAGAGAGTCTGCAAACGCAGAAGTTCACCACCAAGTCCGATGTGGTAAGCCACGCGCAATGCTGCATTGGCCAACAGCCGCTGGTTGCGGGGACTAACTTGTATGAAGTTTCGTATCAAAGACAGCATAGTCTTTTTGAGTGTTGGCGTGGAACATTTCCAAAAGCATGTAGCAAATTGAAAGTATCTCGAATCGTACGAGCAAAAGCTTGCTCGGGTTTGGATAGCTTTCCCTTTTTAGCCAAGGCCCAGGTGCAACTGGGCTACACCAAATACTCTTCAGTGCATTCAAATCAGATAGGAATCACTTCCCATGAAGTTACTCGTGTCCAGACAGCCCCCGTTCAGTGACTCACACTTAGCACAAGCTCTTCGCTAAAGTTTGTGTCCTTGCCTGTTCAGTCCCACTGGCTCTCCTCTGTCCCCATTCTGCCCCATTTCCCAGGATCATTCACCACCTGCAGGCACCCAGCCCTTCCTGAAATAACCCTTTCTTTTGGTTTCTAGACACTGGGCCACCTGGTTTTCTTCCTACTTCTTGATCAAGAAGTTTTCTTTATTCTTCATAGCCTATCTTCCTTCCTTGTCTCCTCCTTTACTAGCTGAAGGATTCCATTGGTAGGCAGTTACTTACACATAATTGTAATTGCCAAGACACTTGCTTAATAAAAGTGTTTGTGTGAATATGGTTTTGTTTTATTTTAGATAGTTAGGAGTAACACTGCTACATGTTCAAATGTTTAAGAAAGTGCCAAATGTTTTACAGAATAGCTGCATCGTTTTCTCTCCCCCCTGGTGATTCCTGTGAGTTACGGTCATTCAGCATCCTTGCCCACAGTTGACATTGTCATATTTAGGGAGTTTAAGCCAATCTAATAAAGCTATGTTTTCTTTTAAATCTATATTTCTCTAATGATTACTTATGTTGAGCATATCATGTGCTTAGTGTCATCCTTGTGTCTTTTTTGAGGAGACGTCTAGTCAGATCTTACCCCCATTTTTGTTTCAGTTGTTTGAGTCATTTGTGCATTCTGGCTACAGGTGCGCCATTGGACAAGTGTTTTTGTCATAGCCTAGTACAATGCTTTCTGGAAGCTGTGTCCATCTAACATTTGTCCCAGGCATCCTCCAACTCCCTTCTGATGTCGTGGCCTAAGGTGTATGATATTCGAGAGTCCTTTTTCTCCATTCTACTCCCTCTCCATTGCAGACCCTGGATCTGATCAGCCTCTTACAACTCTCGCTTCCTTGTCCCTACAACACCTATAAAGTTGTTTACACTTCAAGGCTATGATCACTGTTAAACGGTTCATAATAACCATTATGAAATAAATAATTTGGGTAGGAAGTGGCACCTACACATGCTGCACTGTATGGGGAACGCTCTCCTGGCATCAGACTTAGAGGAAAGATGGAAAGATCCTCAGGTTTACATGCTTCCTATACTGAAACTCCCTTCCCTGTTTTTAATTCAGACTCCTCTATTGGAGGATTTGTGAACCAACTTCTCCATTTTTTTTTTTTTTTTTTTTTTTTTTTTTGGACAGAGTCTTATTCATGTAGCCCAGGCTGGTCCCAAACTTACAATGTAGCTGAGGAAGAACCTGGACTTCCCATGCTCCTGCTTTACCTCCTGGGTGCTGGAATGATAGGCATGTCCTACCATCCCTGATTTTATATGTACTGGGAGAGGAACCCAGGGCTCCATGCATGCTAAGAAAGCTCTCTACCAACTCGGCCATGTTCGCCGCTAGAGTCTCCTTTTGCCTTTAGCATTTTGGTCGTGGTCTCCAGGCACAGGGCAGCCATGGCTCATCAGTTTCAGCCTAGCCCATTTTGAACATTTGGAAACCTCCCCTCACCGTCTTGTTGAAACCGTATCTCCCCGTCGCCTACTCCACAGGTTAGAAGTGTGCCTTCTCCAGTACTGGAAATTCAAGAAAAAGAAATACCTGTTCTTTTTTGGAGGGAGATCGGGGTTTGAGACAAGGTCTCTAGCACTTCAGGCTAGCCTCAAACTCATTATTCTCTGCCTCAGCTTCCCAAGTCTAGGATGGATAAGAGATGTGTGCCGCCATACCTAGCTTCATGTACATGCTCTTGCTGCTGTACCACTCCATCCAGAAGTCTGATGCCAGGTACTCTTGCGTCAGTTTTGGCCTGTTCCTGGAGATCCATTTTCCCCTCCGTCCTCCCGTAGTCTTTCTTGGTGCTCTCTGATTTTTCACAGCAGCTCTACTGCTTTTCTATCACCAATCTCTATTACAATTATGTTCGTATTACACAACATGGTTAACACAATTCAGTCAGCCCTGGGACCTACCTATCTGGACAGTAACTGTCTTGTTCCTCGGACTTAAATTTTAACTCAACTTCTAGAGCTTAAAAGTGTGTACCCCGTTAAGTTTCCAGAATAAGAATTACACTCATGAAAACTTTGAGGAGAGGCTGAGTTGAGAGTGAAATTATCTAGCTCGATTTGTGTCTCTACTTCGATGATCTTAATGGCCCTCGAATCAGACAGGGTGGCTCGTATTTATAACACAGCTCTCAAGAGGCAGAGGTGGGAAAGTTTGCTGCCAGTTCAAGGCCGCAGTAGACTACAGAGTGAGACCAATAAGTACCCCAATCCTAAGAAAGAAGGCAGGAGAGCTCTTGTGGGTTGGCACAATGGTTTGGTGGGTACAGGCCTGAAGCTGTCTGCTCCCCATCGTGTTTACCCCACAAGGTGGTAGGAGAAAACTGAATCCTGGGAGTTATTCTCTGACCGACCTCCGTGCGTTTGCCATGGCATGTGTGCACATGCACACACACACACACAGACAAATATAAAGAAATCATTTGAAAAAGGGGGGGGTGGCTCTTATATTTGGGCAAAGGAAAGATCCATTAATGTGATTGCTTTGGCAACTCTAACAGCTAAAGAGCTGACCCCGGAGCTCCATAGTTTCCTTCTGTCTCAGGATTCAGACTTATATTGCTCTTTTTGCTAAATATTCTAAGCTATATTTGGTTCTAACTTCCTTTTTGGTACAGATTCTCTTTCTTACACACATACACACACACACACACACACACACACACATACACACACACACACACCAGCCTTGTGTCCTTCCCATAGGCTCTTTTGTATGGAAATGACCTGGAAATGTCACCTAGCAAAAACTATTGTTCTGTGTCCTCAGGGTGACTTGCATTTGCTGACTTACCTCCTTGTCAAGGTTGTCACATGTCCGCTAGGGGTAGGCTAGGAGGAATGACATGCTAGGCCTGTGCTATTTTGAGTAGGGAGCTTTAAATCAAGAAAATGCCTATCTGTGAAGTTCAATAGACACTACTGGCCCTGGGGGTCAGGGACTCTTTAAATGTTTATGCCGGTGTGAATTCAGATACATTAGAGGTTTTAGCAACTCTCTCAGCCCCTCCATGTCTCCCTGGTCTCCCAGTAAAATACTGATACAGCTGTTTCACATTAATCTGGCCCTTTAGCATTTTCAGATTTATTGAAACTAGTTTTCAATAGAAAGCTGTTGCCTAGCAATTGGATTAGTTATGCATTTAATACAGTTTTTTTGTTTTGTTTTGTTTTGTTTTACTTACACTGATTTGGAACTTCCCTTTAACATGAACATTTAGATATGTTTACATTTCCCCCTTTTTTGCATGTTCATGTTTGTTTGTTTGAATCATGTGCATGTATTCTCGTGTGTGTGTGTGTGTGTGTGTGTGTGTGTGTG
>JADRCD010236824.1:0-41932 GCA_019843815.1 Montemys delectorum
AGCAGCTTGCTTTCTTTTTTCCCTCTTTATTACCCTAGCTTTGATTATTTTGTTCTGATGAGACTACTGTTCCAGGACTTCTCCTAAATACCATGAAACTGAGATGGGGTTTCCCAGCCCCTTCCTATATCATGTCAGATTCTTAAGTACTATAAAATCACTAACTCCTAAGTAATTAATGTAGAAATACATCCGATCTAGTGGTATAGACCTATAAACCCAGATATTTAGGAGCCTGATGCAGGAGGATTACAAGTTAAATACTCGTCTCTGCTGCCAAGCAAGTTCAAGACCACCCTGAGAAACCTAATGGGACCCTGTCTCAAAATAATAAGAAAGGGATCAGGATGCCGTGTGATGGCTGAGTACTTACTTAGTATGCACGAGGCCCTAGTGATACAGGAGAAACTGGAGTCTTGAGGTTCTTAGTCTCATTAATAACAGAATTTAAGAATGGATTCAGAACAGAAGTTCATGGATAATTGCATTAGACTTTAAAAGAAAACCTCCCAGGCCAGAAATGCTGTAAATCTCATGAGCAGCCTGGGAGAGGAGAATGGAGGAGAGAACAGGGGCAGAAAGTCATCTTATTAAAGCCATGGTGGAAGTCACATGCATGGCGGATCAGCAGCCCCAGGATGGAGAGTAAAGGTTGACAAGAAGACACGTGTCCTGGTTAGGCTTACTCTTGCTGTGGTAAAACATCATGGCCACAGCAACGTGGGGAGGAAAGGGTTTATTTGGATTACATATCTAGAATCACAGCCCACAGAGGGAAGCCGAGGCAGGAACTTATGCAGGGCAGGAACCTGGAGGCAGGAGTTGATTCAGAGGCCATGGGGGAATGTTGCTTACTGGCTTGCTCCTCATGGCTTGCTCAGCCCGCCTTCTGATAGAACCCAGGATCGCCTGCCCAAGGATGGCACCACCCACAATGGGATAGCCATTCTGATGTCAATGAAGAAATAAGAAAATGCCCTACTTGCTTCCCAATCCTATAGAGACATTTTTTTTTTTCAACTGAGGATCTCTTCTCTCCAGTGACTCTGGCTTATGTCAAGTTGATATAAAAGTAGTCAGTTTACCCCAAAGCAACAGTCAAAGCATCCTTAAGCTCCAGCCAGTATCCAAAAGAAAGAGACAGGAAAAGAAAAAGAGAATTTTCTATCTTTCTGACTCAGATCTCAGAAAGGCAGGAAGATCCACTGAACCTTATGGTTGTTCACTGGGCAGGGGAAGAAAAAGTATAGTACCTTAACTAAAGAACTAAGTATTCCACCTGTTTCTTTAGCATGACTTAAAGAAAGTTCAACTCCTTAGGCATGGTCCCTTGGTCAGGCGATTGCCATGACCCAACTAGGATGTAAAGTCTGCACCCAAGCCAGTTGTTCTATTCTCCTGACCAGGAGGTATTTTTTTCTTCATGGGCCTTTATTGCTACTCTAATATAAGGGTATATGGAAAGAGACAATGGTGTCTGAACTAAGGATATTTCTAGGAACTGGGGAATTCCTAAGCAGTTACTTAATAACCTCATAAATTGATTACAGACGATAGAGTATCCTCCAGTGAATGATCTCATGATCGTTGTATCCTGAAGCTATACATAGCTCAAGAAAAAGAAAAGATCTCTTAGGATACATTGGGTGAATATCTATGTGATGATTTGAGATAATTAATACCAAGTTTCCTTCCCTTGACTAATTTCTAAGAAGACACTAATATGTTCTAGGTGCCAGAGTCCCTAATTAACCACTTCTTTCCCCCCCCCCTCCAAGAAGTTTACAGTCTAGGAAGACTCTAAAGCAACCACAAATCTGGATCGTGTAGAGTTCTGTGTTAATGTACATCGGAAGTGAGAAGCATGTCTCGGAGTTGAGAGAAAGGGAGATGCAGGATTAAGCCTGTTATAGCAGGCAGCCTTAGAGCAAGCACGGCAGCAAGGTTTACCCATAGAGACTAGCTGGTCATAATTGGGCCAAGAGACAATTTAACAGGATAGAGCTCTGTACTTTTGTTTTAAAGAGAGACATAGTAGAGAATGCCAAATAAGAAGAAGATAGGCACATCTATCTTCCAAAGTAAGAGAAAGTCTGCTTTCTTTCTTGAAAATTTTCTTTTTTCTTTTTAAATTACCTATATGTGTTGGGATTCAGTGATATTTATCACAGTAGGCTTCAGTAAAACAAACCCAACAAAAAATGAAAAGCTACTCTATTATGTTCAAGATGAAAATTTTGAAGAAATTAAATGTGGGAGAAAAGACACATTTGGGAGAGACCTCAGAAAATAGAAATAAGTTGAAGGGCACAATAACTGACCTTCTGGAAGATAGAGTTCACCAAATGACCAAGGTAAGGCTGAAGCAATAAAATGAGGTGAGAAATAGGGTGAACTACAGAGGTACTTGACATCAAAGCCGAAGATTTGGGTATTATTCTGAGCACAGAAGAGCCATTGATGGGTTTGGGACAAGCAATAATAGTGTCAGATTTATGTGCCAGGACAACCAAAATATTGTGGTAGACTGCAGGAAGACATTACAGCCAAAGGTGCAATTATGAGGTATCACAATACTAGTGGAACAAACATGATATTTATTATTTCAAAAGTAAAATATATATATATACATATATATAAGTAAAATACATATATATATATATGTATATAAAATACTCTGCAGTTTTTAGAATACCACCAAAGTCAAAACCATCATTGCTCTAGTCTCAAACAGATGGTTGATTTTTCTTTAATTTTCAAAATTAGGGTTTTTTTAAAAAAAAATCTTCCTTTTAATTATGTTCTTTCAACAAGAATGTACAAATTTTGTACTGCAGTGGGACTGGAGCAGTGGCTCAACAATGAAGAGCACTTGTTATGCTTCCAGTGGACCTGGGTTCTAGTCCAGGCAACTACATGGCTGCTCACAACAGTCTTTCACACCCGCTCAGAGAACCTGATGCCCTCCTCTGGCCTCTGTGGACACTAGGCACACACAACACTTGTACACATAAAATAAAAATAAATAAACCTTCAAAAGCTAATTAAAACATACACTATAGCAACAATATATAAACACTAAGTTTTAGAAATTAAAATTCATAATTTTTTGTTTTGTTTTTTTTTTAACATTGACTTGAGGCATTTCCCCGTTTGTTATGTTTTAAATGTAAAACATTTAACGCACACCATAAGTTGGTGTGTTAAATACATGACTGTAACTATGATTCTGGGATATTCTGGGAACTTCAGGAATTGGTAGTAGTCACTGGAGGTGGGGCCTGAAGGACCTTTGTCCCTGGCTCCTTGTTTCTCTCCTTTTTTCTGTCTAGCCTGAGGCCAAGAAGCCCCTCACACACATACTCACACTACAGCTGCTTTCTGTGCTAGCAGGAGAACTGGAGTTCGGTCTCCAGAACTCACATAAATGATGTCAACTACATATGCACATGTATGTGTCACACAAACATATACACACATCATACGCATGCACATGAACTTGAGAAAAAAAAAATAAGCAAAACTTAACTCTTTATCTTTTAGAAATAGCCTTTTACTTTGTTCTGCTGGCCTGTGGTAGCTACTATTTTTACTTCTTTAATCTCCTGACTTATTCAGAATATCCTTACAAATAAACTCACATAGTATATGATTTTCTCTCTTAGGATTTTATTGTCTGATGTTTCCAATATTCCCCATGTTGTATCACACATTGCAAGTTTTATCCTTCTGTAATGCAACTGTGTGTTTTTATTATAGCATCTCATTAGATGCTAACTTAAGGATTCCCTAAAATCTTCCTGTAGGCTTTCTAGCTTTATCCAGCTGCAGTGCTTTGCAGACCACAGCTCTGGCTTGCTGCCTCTCTGCAGGCTAATAGTGTCCCATCGCCTCTAAAGAGCCAAAAAGAGCCATTAGCAGTACCACCTGCTGAAGAGTTGTTCAAACCCCCAGACTCTCGTCTGTCCCCAAGTGCCGTCACTCGTCAGTTTCTCTTATAAACCTGGATGTTCCAAATCACCAGTCTTCTAACTTTGCAGAGCTTCCTGAATGCCTAAAACCTTGTCTGACCACTGATGCTGACTGAAGCATCCTTCCTGACTCTGCTGGGGGTAACTGGCCATTGCAAAGGAATCACTACGCATCAACATGTTGAGATTTGCTAAGAGGATTGGAATTCTTTACCATTTTAAAGAAGTCCATTAATATTGCTTGGTCATCTGAAGAATGCAGAATAATCGTCCTGTCATTCCAGGGAGAAAAAAAAAAAAAAAAAAAAAGAACTCTCCTGGAATATGTTTATATGATAATATTTTGAAATGGCTGAGGTATTTAATTTCCAGCTCTATTAAATCAGTTTTGTACCGTTCTCTATATACCAGAGACGGTTGCTAAGGAACTATTCAATGTAAATATCAAGTAATTCAGATTTGGGCTTCAAAGGGCAAAGTGATAAATCTGAGAGATCAGAGGGAGATAATGGTGCTCTGTTTTCTTTTTCCTTTCTCTCCACTTGCAAACGCACACAGATATTCTGACGTCTCCTTTGTTCCTGTGGTGGTGGCCCCTGTACCTTACCTATTACTACATTCATCCTTCTCAGGATGCTATCAGGTCTCAGGGAGAACTTCCATGGTCATCTGTGTATTGCGTGAGATCTGTCCTGTGTTCCTTCACGTTTCTCTCAATTTTGTCATTCAAATGCAGGCCTGATAGCAAACCCAGGCCTATTATAGATTAGCTATTATTTAAATGTGAGGCTAGGTAAACCAATGCAGTCCATTCTTTGTTTATTTTCTAGGTTTGCTTCCCTTTCTCTTCCAGAAGTAACAACTGGATGTGCAGGTGACCTGGTGCTGGGCAGGCCATGCAACACCTCCTTCTAGAGCCCACTCTACCAGCAATTAGCTTAAGAGTAGCAGAGTGGTCCAAAGTTGGCCAGAATCAAAATCAGTCCTGGGTTTTTCTTGGAGCTTGCGGGGAAGAGGAAAATCCTTTTGTCTAAAGTCGTCCAATTAAGATACTACCTCAGAACTGAACAAGGCCAAAACAAAAGAGAAAAGAGGTTGGCACATAAACAGAATGACTGGGGCCCCAGACAGATCTACAATCTCTGAATTCTTGTCTCTCTCACCTTTCCTATGGATCATTAGTTCCGTGAGCCAATGTATATCCTTTCTATTGGAAAAGTAGTAGACATTGTCATTTGCAAAGTAGAGTCTTGCTTGTAACAGACGGCAAGCTTTACGATAGATGTCACATTCGAAACCCTGTAGTAATCATGAGTAAACCATGTTGTTGCGAAGATAGCTTTCATTCCCAAAGTGTTGTTGTTGCTAACTTCCATGAGCATTCTTGCTCTCCTACAGAGCCAATACTACAGAGTTCCACTTTCCAGACTGACCACATGCGATCCAAACCTCACACTGTTCCTGCTCAACTGTGGAAGCCATGACATGCCTTAGCTACTACCATGGTTTGTTGGAGGGTGAGTGTATGACCTTACCTGATCCAATCAACCCTACAAAAGAAATAGAATTGTTACTCGATGGTTGCAATCAAAGTCCTGAGATCACTACAAAGTGAGGGTTTCAGGTACTGTGGAGGAAGTCTCTGAGGTGGGTCGTGGGGCTGTGTTAGCAATTAGGTCCCTGTTACATTGTTCTTGCTCCATCTCAGGAAGATCCTGGCAAACCTTGGCAAAATTTGTGGGTGATTAGCTAAGACGAGAGCTGGCTGAGGAGTAGGATGGGCAGGGTATATGCCAGCATATAACAAATAACATATAACAAATAACTGAGAGGACACCATCCAGACACACAGGGTGGGAACGCATGCAAGAGCCTCTGCAGGAATGATGTCCTACCTGGCTATTGCTCTTGGAATCCAGTCTAACATCATTTAGCATTCCTTTTTTTCAACCTGTAGGCAATACAGGAATACAACTGGTCTGTCTCTGCCTAGCAGGCTATACCTGTTTCCATGACAATGGCAGGGCTTCAGCAGTCGTCTCAGGTGTGTACAGGAGACTTTTTTACTCTAGCCCACGACTTCTGCCAAATTCTGCTATTCAAAGCAATCACCACAAAAGCCTAGCTACAAATGACACCGAAATGGACTTGGAGTCCTAAGAGAAGGCACTGCAAAGTCACACCAGAAAAGGGATAGATACAGGAAAGGTTACCTCACAGGCCTGAAGTGACTTCTCCTCTCAGATAGCTTTTTTCTATGAACTAACAAAGATCTCTCTCTTGTGTGGCTTAAATATGTTTTCCTACCTTGCATGCCCTCCATAGTTCCAACTGATACAATGATGGATTGATTTTTGCAACCAGACGCTGTTCTCCTGCAGGATGGGGATCATTTGCATAGTTATGTCCTTCAAAGCTCCTGTTGACCAGTGCTTAGAAATTTCACTGCGTTAACAACTATAGCTGAAGAACTGTACAGGGATTGCATGATGGCAGTTCCTAGCCACCCATGACCACTCAGTACTGGATAATGGTTAGTTTGTACACATACTGTGATAATATTTACCTTAAGTTTAAATACTGAAAGATGACTAGTTGGTAGTCTACGAAATGGCATACCTTGGCACTGAAGATCTCTCTGATGGTCCTTTCTAGCAGGATGATTATAGTTAGACATGTGAACTTTTGGTCTCAGGTCTTTTGTCTTTATGACAAGGTAGACTGCCCAAGAATCTCCCTACTCTTAAAATCATTTCAAGTTATCCAGTAGTTTTGCTAAAATCTTAGTAAATTATGTAGGAATATTTTGTAAGGCCGCGGAGATGATATGAAATTTTCTATTTTCTTTTTAAAATAACATTTATTGCATTTTTCTGATTACATAGTGAGCACATTATTTATTGAATATATCCCTCTTGGATTTCTAGGTTGATCTTAATTCCCAACATGATAGCAGTCAAAGGGTTGGTTGTCTTGTAGTAGGTGAGAAAATCATGTATATGAAACCCTTGTGAGTCAGATTAGTACTTTTACACACACACACACACACACACACACACACACACAAGAGGAGGGGGAAAGGAGACAGAGGGAGAAAGACAGGGACAAAGACAGAGACAGAGACACAGACGGAGAAGAGTCTATTTATTTCAAAAAGAGAATCCACGATAAACCAATGTGCAACTTGGTGAAGCAACGAGTTTTATGGGGGTTCCTGACAAAAGTATAAGTGAGAACTCAGAGAAATGTGAATGGCTCTAAATTAGCTGGAAAATCTACCTCACCAAGGGTAAGGCTTATGAAAGGCACAACTGTGGAGCACTCTACACAGCTTACAGGCCAAATCATGAGTCCCAAGATGTCCTTTTTGCCAGTGGATGCTCAGTATCCTCCTAGCCAGTTGTTTACTTCTGTGAATCTGGGGGAGAGCCTTGGAGAATCCTCCAAGTTTCTCCTTTCTCAGACATGTGAGGTTTTGCTTCTTTCCTCCCTCTTGTTCCTGGCAGGAATGTTCCAGTACAGAATATGCGGCTCTTCAGAAGACATGCCCAAGTGCCTTCACTCTGCTTCTATGTGAAGACGCAATTAGAAGACACCATTTACAGACTTGGAAGCAGGTCCACACACGCTGAATACAACAGCACCTTGGTCTTCCAGCCTCTAAAACTGTGAAAAATAGACCCCTGCTGTTTCTAAGAGACTCAACCCATGGTAATTAAACTTAACAGGTTAACAAAGAACACAAGAGAAGGTCAACAATGTAGAAAAGAAAAAAAAAAGCATAAAGTAGAGAGAGAACTCATTTAGAACTAAGTTGGCTATATAATTTAGGCCAAAATAGTGACACTTTCGGGGAGTGAGGACACTGAGCATAATTCCAGTGGTAGTTAGAACTATCCAAGACAAACCAGGGTGTATAGTCAGTCTGTGAATGCAGTTGAAGATAAACCAAGAGTACATTGGAAGGTCAACATGACATGGTTCAGAGATGTATGCCCTCCGATGTCACAACATAAGAATAGATTTTACATCATGCAAAGAAATAGATGAGATTGCTTTCAAAATACCTTTCCTCCAGCCAGAGCTTTGAAAGACATTGAATAACAATGAAGATTAGGATACCAGGCAAACACATCTTTTGAAAATTGCAGGTTAAAAATAGATGTGTGTATTTTAACAGTCAAAGGAAGGGTCAGAATTGCATCTTGTATTATTAAAATTAGCAATGACATATGGGAATATTTACTATCACTTTAATTCTAGAAAAATGGAGAAAAATTCTTATTTCTATGAGTAATAATTTGCTTACAAATGAGAAGGTGATTGAACTGTGACTTATTACTAGTCGTGCTTTATATAATTTCATTTTACTTGGAAAAAGAAATAGATTGTTAAAAGATACCACCATCTCTTTAATGTCTAGAGGGATTGCTCAGTGTAGAGCACCTGTTGCGGAGGTGCAAGGCCCTTGAATTGACTCCTACACCAAAATCTACACAAATAAATAAAACATCATCCTCTTCTGCCATTTCCAACAGCTACTTTCCTTTTTACTACTTCTATTGTATTTCCCAGGTGTTTCTAGTGGACAGCATGGAGTTAGTTCTGCTTTTCCACCCAGACTCGGGATCTGTTTGTCTCTGTCCCCCAGTGATGAGGTCACAGACAATCACAGCATTGTGTGGCTTTTACACAGGTACTAAACATTCAGACTCAGGTCCTCCTACTTCAGAACCTAAGCTCTGAGAGTCCACTGTGCTGCCTCCCGAAATCTTCCAGATTTTCTTTCTTTCTTCTTTTCTTCCTTCCCTCCTTCCCTCCTTTGTTTTTTTTTTCTTTCCATCCCAAATGTTCTCCCCTTCCAGTCCCCCCTTACAGAGTTCATACCCCATCTTCCCGCCCCTTTGCCTCTGAGAGGACAGCTCCCTCCACCCCACTTTCCCTACCCTGGAACATCAAGTCTCTGCAGGATTAGATTCACCCTCTCCCACTGAGGCCAGAGGTGGCAGCCCTCTGCTACATATGCGTTGGGGGCCTTGGACCAGCCTGCTTATGCTCTTTGGTTGGTGGATCAGTCTCTGGGAGCTCCCAGGGGTCCAGGTTAGTCGATAGTGTTAGTCTTCCTATGAGGTTGCCATCTCTTTGAGGGCCTTCGGTCCTTCTCCTAATTCTTGCACAGGGGTCCCCAACCTCCATCCAATGTTCGTCTATGGGTATCTGAATCTCTCTTAGTCAGCTGTCGGGTAGAGACTCTCAGAGGGCTGCTATGCTAGGCTCTTCCGGCTGTCCCAAGTGGATAAGCTGGGGCGGTGGATGGATCCAGATAGGATGGGTGGTTGGTTGGGCAGGGTTGCAATCTGGTGAGTTTTGGAGCCTCAGGTTTCCACAAGGAAGCAGGGAACTCTTGGGATTCCACAAGGCTCCTCTAGACCAGAGAGCCCGGCCACAGCTAGACAATCTGATAATTTTTTAACACTTCTACATTCCAATAAACCCATCTGGCAACTTTGAAAATTCAGACGTGTTTTTCCAAAGTCTGGAAGTTCCATGTTATTTAATAAGCAAAGGCAACTGTACATTTGATTTTATGTAACAAATACTATAAGAAAGTTATCTTCTTTCATAGCAGCAGGTCTCAAATCCAGGGCTTCACGCATTCTATGCAAAAGTTCTCACTCAATTACATAGTCAGCCCTATAATAATGCTTTGTGCTTTCTAGTCCCAATCTCATGGTTTTTATGCTTCATGATCTTTATGCTTTTCTTTTAAAATTTTGAGCATATTAATATCTAAAATATCTGCTAAGCTCCATCCTCTCAGGCTTGGGGTGTAGCTCAGTTGATAGAGTGTTTGCCTGCCTCCACAGAATCCTGGATTCAGCTGCATATACCTGGTTGTAGTGGTATAACCATGTACTTCTAGCACTAGGAACATGGAGACAGGAGGGTCAGAAGTTCCAGGTCACCCTTCGCTCCACAATAAGTTTGAGGCCAGTTTGAACTATGAGACTCTGTTTCAAAAATAAAATAAAAGCCATCATCTCTATAATTGATGTATATACTTCTGTTGGTTTATCTCTCTCAATTATGAGACTCATTTTCTATTCGTTTGGATGTCCTTCAACTTTATATTGAATTCCAGGCATGACAGTTTTTACATTATATGTTGTAACTTCAGGCTTTTCCACCTCACCCCAATTCCTGAACAATGACTCAGAGGCTTATTATTTATCAATTATCTATCAATGCTAGGCATTAAGCTAGACTTTTCCCCTGACTAGCTCATAACTCAATTAACCTGTTTATACTATTCTATGACTACCATATGGCTGGTTACCTCTCCTCAGTTTCATATTTCTGAATCTCCCATGTGCCTCTTTCCCAGAGTCTCTCTCTCTCTTTCTCTCTCTCTCTCTCTCTCTCTCTCTCTCTCTCTCTCTCTCTCTCTGCCAGATGTCCCATCTTCTAATTCTCCCTCAGCTTATTGGTCATCAGATTTGTATTGAGAGGTGATACTTCCACATAGTACTGAAGAGATTATTCCTACAGGATATATGTTTACATTCTCTTTCTCCCTCTCTACTTCTCTTCCATCATTCCTCCTGTCCTCATTTCTTAGTACTGAGGAGTCAATCAAGATCCTCATCCATGCTAAGCACCTGCTCAGCCATGGAGCCACACCGCCAGCTTTCTTGATTTTGGTGAGTGTTGACACTTGTTTACAAGACATTTAAGGTCTTTTTTGATGAATCTGAATCCTTCAAGATTCTTTGTATAGCTTGTTTAGGGATTATTGTGAAGAATTGTAACACTAATCCAGGCTCATAGCTCATCTTTGGCCTTTCATGAATCTCTACCAAATACTCAAGGAGACAGACAATGGCTGTCCACCTCCACCTCACAGTGATTATAGTCTCTTCCAGCCTTATGTGGCAATGGAGTGTCTCAGCTGGCATCTCCTCAACCACTTTTACTGGACTTGCCCCCCTGTTTTTATTGAAAATAGATTCTTTTCTCATATAATATATCCTAACTATAGTTTCTCCTCCCTCTACTCCTCCCAGTTGCTCCCGACCTCTATTCCCTCTCTGTCTCTCACTAGAGAATAACAGGCTTCTAAGAGATAACAACAAAACAAAAGTACAATAAAACAAAGCAAAAACAACTACATAAAAACCAGGCAAAGCAGACTAACAGAAGAAAAAGGTCCCAAGAGAGGGTACAAGAATCAGAGACGCACTTGTTCATACACTTAGGAGCACCATAAAAATACTAAGCTGAGTTATATACGCTGAGGACCTGATTGTCTTAGTTATGTTTTTTAGTGCTGCAACAAAACACCATGCCTAAAAAGCAAGTTGGGAAGGAAAGGGCTTGTTCAGATAAAGTTTCATCTTATACAGTTCACTGGGTACCAACAGAGTCAGAGGTCACTCTTGGTGATGTCTGGAACATCTCCCTATTCTCTTTCCCTTCTAGTTATCATTGCTTCATACTTAAGGTACCATAGCTTCACCGGAATGTGGTATCTGCCATTCTGTTTTTGCTTTGCCTAACTCTCTCTTCATAACAATCCCCCAAGTGCCTTCCGATGTGAGGCGAGACGGGGCTCATGGGCCTTGCCTCCATTTCTTTTTGTCGTTTGTTACTTCTGCCCCTCTGATCCAATACATGAAAACACTTTTTCTTTCCATTTTCCGAAGTTCCCCACTGTTTGTGTTTTTTCATCTTAATGTGTGCAGAAGAATTGGATATTAGTTATTCTCTAATGGCAAAATATCCTACCTATCTTTTAAAAACTTCTCCATGATATCCTTGTAGAGGATAAGAACAGTGTCTATCAGAGTCCCTCTAAGAAGTGCAGCATTATTTGAAAGCATTACTTCTTGGAGTTGATGCTAACAGCTCACAAAGCCATGTGCCAATAAAATGATATGTAAGAGAGAGGTAGTAGTGTATATTAAAGGTAACCAATCATTCACTGACTCCAGCTCAAATCTTTTTTTTTTTTTTTTTTTTGGCTTCATTTACTCATAAAGTTTCTGTTTTCCTTTCCATCCAGTGAAGCCAGATTCGGGGTTAGATGAGACACCAGATTTTGCCACATGGAAATCTGTTTTATTTGTTTGAGAGTCACAGATAGAAGACAATAACTGTCGGTGGAGAGAGCGGGAGAATGAAGTGCTTCCTGTGGCCATCATCACTGGCTCAAGGACCTTGTCTTCATTCCAGTTAGGCCAAAAGCCCAGAATGTGGTGAACCTTATTGGTATGTGAGACAAACAGGATGTTGGCCATTATTTCTTAACCCAATTGATGAAATGTAATTAATGTTTTAAAGCTGTTTCTATATTGTAAATACTTCCGTGCTATTTACACATCCCATTTCACAATACTTCCCAATTAAAAAAAAAATCTAAAGTTTTGCTTATAGTGAGACAAACTTTGTAATTATGAAATTCATGATTGACATTTTAATTTTTTTGAGTTGGGGGTATTTCTATAAATACTTTGCTATCAGAATGCAACAAGCAAGCACAAGGTGGGGGTGAGGGAGATATGAATCATCAAATTTAAAGATAAGGTATCCAGAGGAGATGAAGCGTTATATGTAACTTGATTACATACATTTCAGCATTACAGTACGAGAGACTGGTTTAGCAAGATGAACACAATAAAGTTTCCAGCCTAGAGGTGCTACAAAGTATATGTCAAGGAAGTCCATGGACTTCGAACTTAAGGAGCTGATCGGAGCATTGTAATGAGAATGGGTGATAGAGAACCTGGGACACTGCTACAGCATAAAGAGAAAGACTTTTGTGTAGAAGGGAGATATGGACCCCAATGACGTAGGCAGAGATTATTACTTAGGCGAAGAGTCATACAACATAATGTGGCATCGATCAGCATAGGAAAGCTGAGAAGATGCTAAATAGGAGCACTCAAGCAAGAAATGGTGTGGAGGGGGCCGGAAACAGTGTCTCATATGAACTGTGAAGTGAAAGTGTGAGATGGCAGTACCCAGGGATGTGGCTCAAGCACTATCTAGTTCTCATTCCATGCAAACAAGATTAGACTTCATCTACAGTGGAGAGTCAGCAAAGCATTCGAAGGAATTTAGTCCCGTAAAAGGATCTATAGTTTACATCGAGTGGAATGGGGAGTTAATTTGGATAACAATAATATAACAATCCAAAAGATACTATAGGAAGTAAATGAAGAGGTGACGGTGCGTGTCCCTTAGCAGTGGACAGAGTGTAAGTGGGTGTGTGTTGGGGGAGGGAGGTCATCGATGGAGAACACAGCACAGATGGTCCAGCATCAAGAAACTGAAAGGTATGCCCTTCATCCTCTTGACAAGAGCAAAGAGATGTGAAAGGCTTGTGTTCATTAATCTGTATGAGATCGGCTAGCAGAGAAAGATTTGTTTTATGGTTCAGGGGTTTTTTGTTTGGTTGGTTGGTTGGTTGGCTGGTTGGTTTCTGTTTGTTTGTTTGTTTTATCTGAATAGTCTGCATGGGAGTGCCTGCATTGCTAAGAGATAAGCAGGTTAAGGTTAAGGGCAGTGGTCTCCGTACAGATCAAAGGCTTAGGAAAAGCAGCTGTAATGCACTTGTAAATGCTCTTCTATTGTGTAGTTGGAGGTTTGGAAATATGGTGTTCTGGTGCATTAGCTGTAAAGCTGGGACTCTTTCCTCTAGTGGCACATGACTGTCCATGTACAGGAAGGAAGATTAGAAGCATGGTTGCGGTTTGTGCAGACTGAGGTGAGAGGACAGGGTTTCAGAGAGTCTCTGAGCACCAGAGTGTCTCTGAGCACCGGTCAAAAGCTTCGAGTTAGGTTAAATCCAACATTTTCCACATACCAAAAGGGGGCGGGGCTCTACTTAAAGAAAAAAACAATTTGTCTGTAATAGTCCTAGAGTTGAAGGGGATGGTACCCATGAGAGCTCCCCCTGAGAGAGACAAGGTGCAATGCTATTTCAAGCATTACTTCTTGGCGTTGTCCTAAAGGCTCCCCAAACCAGATCTCAGGAAAATGAGTTGCAAGAGAAATGGGAGAAGATGTGTTTTGTTTAACAGGGAGAGGACAGGGTATACAAATCAGGAAGACGAAGGGAGAAAAAGAGATGGCAAGAGTCTAACATTGCTCCAGATTCCTCTTCATGATCATCCCTAAGAGTGCGAGGACAGGGTTTTGGGGGAGGGGGGGGTGCCTCAGTGGGTAACAAAGCTTGCAGAGCAAACATGACCTGGGTTCAGATCCTCAGTACTGACATAAAACATAGGACTTGGCTTCATACAGCCAGCATTGCAGGGTAGATGATGAGACAGGAGGACCTTGGGAGATGGGGGTGGGGTGGGGTGGGGGAGGATGGCTAGCCAGACTCCCTGGAAAAGCAGCAAGCTCCAGTGTCAATGAGAAGTCCTGTCTACAAGGGACAAGAGAAAGAATGGCAGAAGAGGACGCCCAACTTCCTCCTCTGTTCTCCTCCGGTATGTATGTGAGCACAGGCACCTGCACACGGGTGAGCACGGCCTCATGAATATTTAGGGGTTATCGATTCATCCGTATAAATAGACAAAGGATTGCATGAACTTCGGATGCAGATCAGGGCAAACTGGAAACCTGCAGGAGACAGACTCAGGAGAGCAAGGTTGATCACCCGGATCTGAGCCCTCAGGCTCAAACAGCAATAGTTCTCATAATGTTTACCTCAAGATGAGGATGGTCCCTTGACACACCTCTTCCCTGCAGCTTCCCAAGAAAAGATCCCTCTCTGTGCCTCCTGACCTCCTTACACAGGCCACATACCCTTAGGAAGCAGTCACTAGGAAACATCATTTTTTTTTTTTTTTTGAATCACCCTTCTCACGGGCATCTGTTACCTTTTCTAAGACAGACTGAAGAGAAAGACTGACTGGATCCCTGACCTTTTATTGCTTCTAAATAAACAACTTGAAGCACAACTCAGGAACTGTCATTTTCATATAACAGGAGCATGACATTTTCAAACATCACAGCACGGTGATAGTCTATGAACCTTTCCTGAGAGAGACTGTTATGACCAGAAATATGTGTTCATTCTGAACCAGTACAGACTGCTGGGACTGGGCCAGGAAAGAAAGCCACCCTCATAACATTCCTCTGTCCGCAGATGTAGCCGTCTGCCTCCACAGGTACACGCTGGCTGGCTCTCGGGCTTCTGTTGGTGGGTCCAGGATAATGTCTGGAAAAGGTTCATCAAATTTGTCACTATCAAACCTAGTTGCTGGTCTAAGCAGTAATTAAACTAAATGTCTACTGAATATATTAGCAAAGCAAGGCCACCATGTATTTCCTTTTTAAGGAAACATTCCAAACTGTGGCTAGAAGAAACATATGTTGGGCGTGGTTTAGAGTTCTTTGAATCTGGGAATCTATCAGAGGTGACAGAGAGAAGCTGTGCTTTTGTGAGCAAGTATGTCTTTTTTTTTTTTTTTGTATATCTTTTCTTTTCTTTTTTTTATTAGATGCTTTCTTTATTTACATGTCATACAATAGCTCCTTTCCCGGGTTCCCTTCCAAAAGAAAAAGAAAAGAAAAAAATTAAAATAAATAAATAAATAAATAAAAACAAAAACAAACCCCTCTTCCCTCCCCCCAACACACACACACTGCTCACCACCCCACCCTCTCCTGCTTACTGGCCCTGGCATTCCCCTACACTGGGGCATAGAACCTTCACAGGGCCAAGGGCCTCTCCTCCCATTGATGACCGACTTGGCCATCCTCTGCTGTACATATGCTGTCTCACCATGTGTACTCCCTGGTTGGTGCTGGAGTTCCTGGTAGCCCTGAGGGTGTGTCTTTAAGACTTACCCCTTGTATCCGTAGATACTGTTATCCGCATGATTCGTAGCACTGAGCAGAGAAGGAGGAGGTTAACTGAAGACAGTCACTGTGTGCTTCAGATTTTTGTTACTCTGATAAAGCACTCAAAGTAAACACATTAAATGGAAAAAAAACATGTTGATGCATGATCACTTGGTTCTGTTTCTTTGGGTCAATGGAAAGGCAAAATAGAGTGTTATGGAACATGTAGTGATACAAAGATGTTTGACTTGTGATGGATAGAAAGGAGAGGAGAAAGAAAGGACCCTGGTCCCTCTATCTCAGTGACCTAACTCCTTTCATGAGGCCCTACCTCCCAAGAGTTCAACTACCTCCCAATGGTGGCACTCTGGAGACTAAGCTTCCAAGACATGGACCTTAAGTGATACTCTAGATGCAAAGTCTAATAGTCACGTAGGATGCAAAAGAAAAATGCCCTAGTTCATTTGACAAAGATAAAAGGCAGAAAATAGTTCACAATTTCAGCTTGATCATTTAAGACTTGAGCAACTTAAACTCATATAGCTAACAAACAACATATTAATAAATATAAATCCTTAGGGGAATTATTAATGGACAGATAACAATTATCCATAAATTAATCATAATTAGTATATCAATTGTATTTAAATTCCCTACTTGTGAAGTACTTGAAATTGTTGAAAGTACTCAGGAACAGTTTATATTCTGCATTATTTTAAAAGTGCTGGTTAGAAATAAATTACACTAATTACAAGCAAAGAATTATGTGGCAAAAATATTTAAATTTTATCCAAGTCCAGTTCTGCCTCAAATAATAACATAATATAAAAACTCAAACTTATTATAACAATCTGAGTGCTCTGGAATTTTAAAGGTGGCTTTATTTTAACTTCTAATTTTCTTAAATGTGTGTTGTAATTTAAATGTAAAAATGTGTATTAGCTCCTCTTCTCTCACTGTGATAAAATCTGATATAAGCAACTTAAGAGGAAAGGGTCTAGTTTGACTCGCAGTTCCTAGGGGAATGGGAAGACACAACAGCAAGTAAGGAAAGCATGGCTGACACAAGAGCAGCTTGTCACAGAAGCAGGATGTTGGCTAGTCACATTGTACCCACACTCAAATAACAGAGTGATTCAGAAAGTAGAACTCAGATATAAAACTTCAAGGTCTGGGGACAATAACCCATCTCTTCCAGTGAGGCGCCACTTCCTGAAGGCGACCCTGTCTTTCCCACCTAAACAGGTATGGTCTAGTGAAATTAAATGAAGAAAACCGACACGCACCTGCCTCGGCAGCCCAAAGATACTCAAGCGCCTACCTGCCCTGGAATACACAGTGGAGAGATGGAAGAAAAATGAATCTGAGAGGTTCATACACTGTGGAGAAAGGTGCAACTTGGTGGTGATGAGGACCAGACAGATAGGAAGAGGCCATGGTGAGGTCAAGACCTAGGCTGCGACCAAGGGCCAGGTGTGGATCCACGGTCCAGCTGCAGCTGGAGTCTGTGTTGATGTCTATGTCCCTAGTTAAATGCTCTCTTCTGGTCTCCATGGGCTCCTGCACGTAAGTACACAAACTGTCATTCACACACACACACACACACACACACACACACACATCATAAAAATCTAGAAAATTAAAATCTAGAAAAGGGATGATCAGGGGAGAAGAAAACTCATAATTTCTATGCAGGTGGGAGTGAAAATAAAGTACATGTGTTTGGCTGAAATCAGAAGAGGGTTGTGTGAGGAGGAAGGGGAGTTAGCAGAAAGCCATTGTGGAGAGAAGAAGGGAATGGGGAGGTGAGGGGGACTAATGAGATCAGAGCACAGGTCAAAACAACGTGCTAAAAATCCTTACTTGTGAGAGTTACAGTTGTTTTTTGAGACTGGGTCTCACCATGAAGCCCTGGTTATCCTGGAACTTGATATGTAAATCGGGCTCATAAGAGACTCACCTGAGTACCGGGAATAAAGGCAGGCAGTACCTACCATACCTGATTTTTAAAAGTACTCAGTGTCTCTTTTTGTTCCCTACCATCTCTGTATCACAGTCACACTGCTACTACTACCAGTACCTCAACCTGGAAAGGCAGAAGGGCCAGGGAGCAGTGAGGAACAAGAGCAATGAACAAAAACACCACCCCTCAGAGTGAGAGGATGTAATGATTCCTTTAGAAAGATAGGAATGCATGGCACATTGACGATATCACATATACAACTGTAGAACTTTGTGTTGGGGACTAACAGTACAGGGGTGCCTTCGGTCCTCAATGGCAGACACACTCAGCCCCTGCTTGCACACCATGCTAACAGAGAGCTGACTAAAGTGAGAGGCAATTTATTCCAGTATGGGGTAGGTTTATTGTTAGAAAGTTGGTTGTTCTGCTCAGCTGAAATATGCCTTTCTGTAACTCTAATCCACTCTGCTTTGTAGAACAGAAAAAATATAAGATACCTAATTTCTCTTCTTATACGACAGCTCCTCATTTATTTGAAGATAACTGGTCTGTTCCTTTCTGGTTTTCCCCAGGGTAAACATCACCAATTCCTTCAAACCTTCTCTGGCTATCACGGACGGCTCGTCCTTCATTATTTTTTAGTAGGTAGTTTGCTATCAATTGTCTACAAACATATTCTGACTGCCAATGTATAAAGTTCTAGAAGAATCACCTTGACTCACATCAGATTCAATGTTGAGACAACATGTGATCCAGCAGCGCTATTACTCCTTTGTGCTTCCATAAAGGCTTAGAGAACATTTAATGTTTACCAGGTGTCTTATATTACAGAAAAGGGAGGCAGATACCAAACAATAAATGTTACATAATACACGATAATACTAACATGTGCTTTGAGACATTAATATTACAAGCGGCAGTACATTTGTTGGATGGTTATTAGTTAGCCAATCAGATACTAGCAGGTTGAAAGGTGCCCCACCATTAGCTGCTGGTAAAAATAGAAACTGAAACTGCAGGACTTAAATTTTACTGCTGAAAGTATAGATTCTGAATATCTCTGGCCTTTCTTAGGAACATGGTAAATTCTAAACTACCCAAAAGAATATAAATTTACTATCTAGTTGGATGCTTTCTGGTCATAGACAACCCCCCCCCTGCAAAAGCAAAACAAACAACCAAAAAAAAAAAAAAAAAACCAAAACAACAACAACCCATACCACTATCCCTTCCCTTAAGAGTTCATTGTAAAGGGCCTACCACCTGGGCAGGGAAACACGTTCAGGAAAGCTCTAAGTTCCAGGGACTTTAGGTAAGCTCAGAGTCTACCCTAAAAATATAGGTTGATGCAATGGTCTCTCGGGCCATTGCCCGCTCCCATGCCCCACTTCACTAAAAATAGACTCTAGCTTTTACTCAATGCTCTCTGTGTCTCCTCTGAATTCTTTTGATAGAGACAGACATAAGGAGGACAATGGAGTTGTATGAAGGCCAGAATGGGATGCTGATAAGATGGTCTGGGTATCCCTCTGAGAATTGAGGGGTTTGAATAAGAACTGAGAAATGAAGGCATTATCTGTCAGGGAGGCACGAAATCTTTGAGGGAGAGCAGAACAACAGCTTAGCTAAGACCCTAAAAGGAGACAGGATCTTGCATGCCAACCGAATCCGGAATAGTAGAGAAGGCTCTGGTGAGGAATGAACAAACAAGACAGATGCAAGGAATGAGGTCAGAGAGCGGACAAGAGAACAGCTCCTACTAGCTTATAAACCTCTGTGAGGACTTTAGCTGATGAGGACCAGATTCGTTTCAGGAGTAGACGCAGCGAACTGAAATGGCCGTGTGTTCTAAAATGATGTCCTTCGGTTTTAGGGAGAAGAGATTGCTCAGGTGCAAGGCTGTTTTCTGTCTTCCTGTAGGCTTTACGTTTAGGTAAGCTTCTTTTGTGCTCTGTGTGGTCGCTGATGTCCATCAGAGAGCTCCATGCTCCCAATGAATCCATTTGCACCATCATCAGACGTAAATTGCAGGGTTATTGATCTATCTCTGAAGCCATCTCGGATTGAGCTTAGACTGACTTTGGATCTTAGTAGAAACTATGACGACAGCTGGGAAACATTACTTTGATGAGCTTCTATCCTAGAGCTATAAAAGCAGGTCAGATGCACCAAAAGTGCGTAACTATTCCACATGGGAAGGACGGAACGAACGTCCAACCACAACACCTTCCACAGTCATCTGGAAAGAAAGACAATTTGCTTTCTTAATGCTTGTTTTAATTCAACACAAACAATCAGCCAAATCTGAATAGAAGCCAATGGGGACTGTGTTGCTTTTAGTTGAGTACATTAATTTCATTAACAAGGTCAAAGATTTTAATTGCTTTAGGTTAGTGTGTCATGTTTTCTTTATGGATATTGTCATGGTCATGCGTCTCCTTATATGTAGAGCACTTAATACAGCAGGTTTTTTTTTTAATTAAGTGTATTTTCACGCGTGTGTGTGTGTGTGTGTGTGTGTGTGTGTCACTATATGTTTGTACATGTGTGGATGTGTATAGTATAGCAGAGACCAGGTTTAAGGAGTCAGTCCCCTCCCTCCATCCTTTAGGTGCAGGGGATGAACTTCGGGCCATCAGATATGATGGCTTAAATGAAAACTCTTCCCCACAGGTTCTTGTATCGGCACGCGTAGTCTCTGTTCGATGACACTGCTTGAGAGGCTAAGGAACTTTCAGCCTTGCTGGAGGAAAATAGGTTACTAGGAGTGGGCTTGAAATGTTATAGTCTTAGCTCGCTTCCAGGTCACTTTTCTACTGTTGTGCTGGCTGTTGAAGATGTGATCTCTCAGCTTCCTGTTCCAAATGCCTGCTGCCGCGCCTCCCACGCCATTATGGAACCTTCTGGAACTGTAAGGCAAAAGAAACTTGCCTATAAGTTGCTTTTGGTCATGATATTTCACCACAGCAGCAGAAAAATAGTACATTAGACTTGTTAGCAATCTATTTTTTTTTCAACCTTGCTATTGTGCTGCCTTAGAGTTTTATGTTGTTTTGCTTTTGCCTGTATTTATTTATTTGGGGGATATGTTACAGCGGACTAGAAGTCAGAGGACAACTTGTAGGAACCTGTTCTCTTCTTCTCTGATATGTTGTCTGGGGAACTGAGTAAAAGTTTTTGCAGGCTTATTGCAGTTTAAGTCATCGGTCACCATTGAAAATCTGCTTAACACTATTTATTGTAAATATTCAATGAGAATGAAATCACCTCCCCTTTCTTATTTATTAAATTTACTTGTTTATTCCCTTTATAACCTAATATCAGCCCTTCCTCTCTTCCCAGTACCCCACCATGCAAGTCCTCCCCCCATTCCCTCTTCCCCTTCTCTTTCGAGAGGCAGAAGCACCCTCTGGGTGTTAACCTCCTCCACCCCCACCCTCACACATGTCAAGTCTCTGTGGGACTGGGCACATCCTCTCCCACGGAGGCCAGAAAAGGCTCTCCATTTAGGGGTTCAGGAACAGCCCCTGCTCCAGTTATTGGGGAACCTGTATTAAGACCAAGCCGCTCATCAGCTAAATATGTGCAGGGTACTGAGGTCCAGCCCATGCTCGATTTTTGGTTGGTGATTCAGTTTCTGTGAGCCTCCATAGTCCAGGTAAGTTGACTCTGTTGGTCTTCCTGTGGAGTTCTTGTCCTCCATCTTTCTCCCCAACTCTTCTGAGGGACTCTCTGAGCGCCATCTAATGTTTGGGCGTGAGTCTCAGCATCTCTTTCCATTGGCTGCTGGGTGGAGTCTTACAGAGGACAGTTATGCTTGGTCTCTGGCACGTCCTAGAGATTGTCCTTCCCCAACCAATCTCCCTTTTCTCTCCCCTGTTCTCCTTACTTATGATCTTCCCTGCTCCTCCCCCACTGCCCTCCCCGTTCCCTCTGCCACGCAAATCCCTCCTTCCTTCATTCCCAGATATCTATTTTGTTTCCTCCTCGGAGAAAGATTCAAGCACCCTCCCTTGTGCCCTCCTTGTTTTTAGGCTTCTTTGGGTCTGTTGATCATAGCATGGTTATACTGTTCTTTATGGCTAATATCCACTTAGAAGTGAGTACATACCAATCATGTCCTTTTGGGTCTGGGTTACCTTACTCAGGATGATATTTTCTAGTTTCATCCATTTGCTTTCAAAATCCATAATGACCTGTTTAATGGCTGAGTAGTATTACATGGTGTAAATATACCACATTTTCTGTATCCATTCTTCAGTTAAGAGACTTCTAGGTTGTTTCTAGTTTTTAGCTATTACAAATAAAGCTGCTATGAACATAATTGAACAAGTGGCTTTTATGGGATGGTGGAGCATCTTTTGGGTATAGGCCTAGGAGTGGTATGGCTAAGTTTGAGGTAGAACTATTCTCAGTCTTCTGAGAAACTGCCAAATTGATTTCCAGAGTGGCTGTATATGTTCCCATCAGCAGTGGAGGAGTGTTCTCCTTGCTCCACAACCTCGCCAGCATCTGCTGTCACTTAAGTTTTTGATCTTAGCCATTCTGATGAGTGTGAGGTGGAATCTGAGAGTTATTTTGATTTGCATTTCCCTGATGACTGAGGACATTGAACATTTCTTTAGGTGCTTTTTGGCCATTCGAGATTCCTCTGTTGAGAATTCTCTGTTTAGCTCTGTACCTCGTTTTTAATTGGGTTTTCTGGATTGTCGGTGTCTAGCTTCTTAAGTTCTGTAAATATTTTTGGATAGTAGCTGTCTGCCAGACGTCAGATTAGTGAACATCTTTCCCCATCTGTAGGCTGTCATTTTGTGCCGATGACAATGTCCTTTACCTTCCAGAAGCTTTTCAGTTTCATGAGGTTCCATTTATTAATTCCCTTTCTTTTCTTTAAAAAAAAATCCCTATAGTTAAAAATGGACATAGGGGCAAGAAAAACATAGATCGGAGGAACAGTGTTTCAACAGAGCATCTATTATGAAACAATTAAGGACAACCACACTGTGGGCATTTTCACCTCTCATCTCTTACTTTGTCCTTACTATTATGAAGAAGTCCTTTGAAAGCTCGAAAGAGTAAGAGAATTTGGAGAGGCTGATTACTTCCATTGGCAATGTGGTTCCTTTGTATGGTAATATTTGTTACTTAGTCTATGAAAACTTCATGCATGTATCCAGTGTCTTTTGATCATATCCATCCACCACTACTTCCTTCCAACTCCCACTGCGGTGGGTGCCCATCTTGTGTTGCTCCAAAGTCCATGGCTTTCCTTTTTGTTGTTGTTGTTATTAATAACCTTTTGAGTGCAGTTAACGGCGCCTAGAGGAACATGGAGGTGGGGCCATCCACTCCTGCTAGTGGCCATGTCCCTAAAGGAGAGTGACCCTTACTCTTTCCACGACCATCAACTTGGAGGTCTTGAGGCTCCCCTCCTAAGCCATGCTGGAGTTCTGACCGTCTGACCCAGCTTATGCAGGTAATCACAGCTGCCGGTAGTTGATACATATAATATAGTCTTGATCATAGGCAGAAGGCTGTATTTCACAGCTTTCTTCCCATTCATCAACTCTTACGTTCTTTCTAACCTCTCTTTTGTGATGCTCTCTAAACCTTGGATGATGGGAGGTTAATATAGATGATTTAGCCATAGCTACCCACTCTCTCACACTTTGACCAGTTGCTACCCACTACAAAAGGAAGCCTTCCTGAGCAAAGCTGAGAGCAACCCAAATCTGTGGGTATACACCTAAATATTTAAAAGGCAGTTTGAAAGCATGACCAGTTAGCAAAACAGTAAATAGCAAGTTCCTCCTTAGGTTCTACAATCCCTCCAGTCATGTGTCACCAAGTTTACAGTTTGGGGCATGACATCCCTCTTATAGAATAGGCCTTTTATCCAGCCAGAAGTAGTTGGTTATCACCACAACATTCATGCCACTATTGCATCAACAGGACCAGTGCTAGGCAAAACCATTGATGTCTTTTCCCCCCCAGAAGCCAGAGTCACAAAAACAACACAGGCTTTTGTCATTGCTCTTGATTGCCCACCATAACTAGGGAATAAAACCCTAGTGCTGAAAGCACCATTCACTTTGGATGCAGGACATAAAGCAAGCGCGTTCAACAGACCAGGAAACTCCTCCTGCTGGCTAGTTACAGAGTGATGGAAACTGGTTCCTTTCTTTGTAAAGTTATAAAAGAATTTAGTGTGGAAGCCTTACTCTTTCCTGCTATGGGCCATTTAATTTAGGAATTTAAATTATTACAGGATTTTTGCTTGCAAACTACTTGTCCTCTTAGCTTCCATTTGTGTGGTTGTTTGCACAAAGCCACATATATTATGATAGGGAGTTTATATTTTATTTCATGGTTTGTAGTGAAACAATGTTGCTTCCTTTGTATTTAATCTCCCCGTCCCTCTTTTACTTTTCCATGTTTTTTATTTTCTATCTCACCCGTAGTTTGAGTAGTCTGTAGGTGTTATCATTCTGAAAGACTCAGATCCAATCAAAGGTATTGTATGCTCTTCCAGGAATAACCTTTATTATGTGCACAATACAGGAAGGACAGCCCTCTCTGCTGAATTTCATTCAGTAAGCATGCAGACAAGCAGTCCTTGCAGCTGAATACAATGGTGCAGTAAAACTATACTTGGCTCCCTACAGCCTAGTACCTTCTGTTTTTCAATATAGAGCTTATTTCCTATCAAAGTAAAACATTCACATAGCTTTGAAAGCAAATAGTTCTATATGATCTGTCAGGAAATAAATGGAACCCACACTACATCCTTCCTCATCTCCAAGTTCCATGCCCCCCATTTTAAGAATAGTGAGAATAGTGACTATTCTCAGAATGTTCACATTTCTCTGGCTCTCCTAGGCCTCACTCTGGCTTACACACTCATCTACTATTTTCTCAGCTACGGACTGTACACAAAGGACTTTCCACTTTGGAAGATGCAAAATTGAACCCTAGTGCACATGTGTGCACACATATACACACACATACACATACACATGCTTCTCTACTATTCTCTACAAAATTGTTTCACAATCTTTTTTTTTTTTTTTTTTTTTTTGAGACAGGGTTTCTCTGTGTAGCCCTGGCTGTCCTGGAACTCACTCTGTAGACTAGACCGGCCTCGAACTCAGAAATCTGCCTGCCTCTGCCTCCCAAGTACTGGGATTAAAGGTGTGTGCCACCACTGCCTGGCTGTTTCACAATCTTAATGTCAAATATACCATAATATCTCATTAAATTTTTAGTTACTTTGGACTAAAAAAAAAAAAAAAATCTGGTGTGGAAAAGATGGCTCAGATGTTAGAGGCTGATGCCCTCTGAGCCTGATGACCTGAGTTGATCTCCAGAATCCACATGGTAAAAGGAGAGAACTGACTCTGGCAAGTTGCCCTCTGACTTCCACACATGTGCTGTGGTGAAAGTTCCCTACCCAGGCACATAAGTCATGCAATACAGGATACATAAATACACACTAAACTTTTACAAAGCCCATATACTTTTGCTTCTTTGCCTAAGCCTGCCAAAAACTATAAATCTCAGTTCAATGGATCTATGTTTCTCTATGTTTTTTTTTTTGTTTGTTTGTTTTTTTGAGACCCTTTCCGGCACCTTTTGCTCTATGGCTCCATAGGAACATAGGACCTTGTTCATAGCGAGGACTGGGGACTGCTCTCACCCACATCCTGGTTCACATATGGAATCTAAGGTTCTCAGGGCCTGTATTTCCTTCTTTCCCGAGTACTAAAAGACACATCATCCCAAGAGAGCTAAGTGTGTATGGAAGAGTTTTATTTGTCTGTTTTGTTTTACAGCATCTGGAGGAATATTTTTAATAAGATTTTTATTTAACATCACATCTATGTGTGGGGGAATATTCAGGCAAATGCAGGTGCCCTTAGAGGCCAGAGGTGTCAGATTCCCTGAAGCTGGAGTTACATGCAGCTGTGAGCCATTGAACATGGGTACTGGGAACCAAACCCAGGTTCTCTGAAGGAGTGGGACAAGCTGTGCTGTTAACTGCTGAGCCATCTCAACAGTCCCAGAAGCAACTTCATTCTGTCTTTCTGTGTGAGTGACAGCATGGAAGAGACTCTCTTTTTCTCAGTACTCAGTTTGGTGCTTGTCTTTCTTGAGAGTTCAAAACAAAGCATCGTAGCGCAGTGTTCCCAGGGCTTTGGTAAGTGAAGATGAGAATATCTGTGCTCATTTATAAACTTTTAATATCCTATTCAAGTGCTTTTCTCATTTTCCTATTTGATTGTTGTTTTTACCTGTTTACCTTTAGATTGCATTTTTATTTATTTTCTCTGTATATGTGGTGTGTGTGTGTGTGTGTGTGTGTGTGTGTGTGTACACACGCCATGGCCATCTGACAACTTGTAGGAGTGGGCCAGGTGGATCACATGAATTCTCAGACTTGATGGCAAACACCTTTACCTGCTGAGCACTCTCTTGTTGGCCTTTGACAATTACTTAATTACAACGGCAATTGCTAATCTTTCTCCAAGGTCTTAAGTCTCATGTAGGGCACTTTGGAATCATCTTTCAGAATTAAAAGCACTTTACCTAGTTCTTTTATTTATAGCAATCATCTAGCAGATGTGACTTAGAAACAATGAAATTAATTGCAAAATTTTCACAAAATTAACATCAAGGCCACCTAAGGATTTGTTAGCATGTCTAGTTGAATAAAGTATGATTCCCCCCTCCCCTTGGTGGAATACATAGCCATGTAGCAAGAATAAGACAATTCAAAACTCTATAATGTGTATTTTTTTTAATCTTTTGATCTCAAAGATACCTATTTTTAGGTTACAAAATAATACTGACTACATAATGATTATGACCTTTGAGTAAAACAAACCAATGAATATTTTTATCCTAGTTTAGGTTCCAATTGCTGTGATAAAAATAATAACAGAAGCAACTGTCAGGGAGGAAGGGTTGATCCTCTTACAATTCTAGGTGACACTCTGAGTCACTGTTCTAGTGCTGTGAAGAGAAACCTTGACCAAGACAACTTCTGTAAGAGGAAGCATAGCTCTAGAGCAGTAGCTGAGACCTTGTATCTGACCTACAAACAAGAGGCAGAGCCTACCTCCAGTGACACACCTCCTCTAACAAGTCCACACCTTCTAGTCCTTCCCACCGTTTCTTCCAGTTGAGGAACAGGTATTCAAATACACGAGCCTTATGGGGGCCGTTCTCATGCAAACCACCGCATAGTCCATCGTCAGTGGGATGTCAAGGGAACGGGCATGCTAAGCAGCTAGTTCATCCACAGTCAGAGCAGAGGGAGAATGAAAGCAGGTATGTGCACTACTTACCTCACTCTACTCTTGTACAGTCCAGGGCCCAACCTCTCACCCACGGTGGGGTGCATCTTCCTACTCATTACTGCGATGGAGTCGATCCCCCACAGACATGCCCGCAGGCCAACTGGATGTAGATAGTCCCTCACTGAGACTCTCTTTCCAGATGGTTCTAACTGTCCAGTTGACAGATCAACCATCACAATGTCAATACAGGTACTAGAACATATCTAAAAATGTATGTAGTAAAATGGAAGGACAGGTGGCTAAGGAATATAGATGGGGAACAGGATCTTAAAGCATGTGCTCTTTCTTCTAGTAGATTTACTGGTATGTAGTTAACAGGCTCCGAAGTCGCAAGCATCATGTTCCAATTGAGTTTAAGTATATTTGGAAAACTGTGAAACCCTTACCACATGGCAGTTGAAGAATATTTGGAAAATTGTAAAACCCTTACTATATGACATTTAGGGATAATTTTCTTCATGTTATAAAGGAATTTTGTGCCTTTCCATCTACTTGACATTCCCATGCCCAGTGCCCAGCAACCTAGTGTCTGCCTCCTGTTTCTAATTGTTTCCCTTTCCCAGGGAGTTTGCATATGCTTTGACAGTTTTGAATTTACTGTTCTCAACTTTGAGTTCATATAACCTCTTCAAGAATAAAATATTATCTAATTGGTATATGATTATTTCTCGTGTCATATTGAAAAGTTAACCGCTACTCCAGTACTGTAAGCAGACCAAGACTAAAATGTTATGGTTGTGAACACGGTCCCCTTTCCTATTTTTATGGCATCAGTATTAGACCCCATTTTGGCTTAGCCCTAGGCTGAAAATTAGATTTAATGATTGTTCACATAAGTGAAAAAATTTCTGGGAAAGGTCAAAACAGTTACCATTCAGATGGAAAAGAACAAATCACTGCACTGAAGGGAGATCTAGGCACGAAAAGAATACTGTCCGGCATACTTCACTTTTGATTGCGCTATTCTGTTAGGACTCCTCATAACCACGAACTGAATCTTGTCTGCATTTACAAGGGTTGGCCACCTCTACTGTTTAATAATCCAGCCCACGGTCAACCCACACAATCACACACACAGATCTGGGTAGGGCCTTACAAATCTGCCGGTGACATCTCCCCCTCGTTTACTCGTCTGTATGGAGTGCCAATCTAATTTCATTACTGACATGTTTAACCTTTGGGAAGAGTCTCTGTACAGATACCTCTCCGTGGACATGGGCTGCCTCAAAAGTCCCCAGAGCCAAGAGCGTGGCCTGTTCCTTCTGCAGAGAATAGTATCGGTGACAGGGACAAGAGCAACTCAGCGACAGTCAAGGGGATAGCAGCACCATTTCTTAAGGCATTTCCTGCGACCGATCAGGTCGCTTGGACACCGAGGTGGATGAGGACATGGCTTTTCATCTCATTTTCATGAAAGAATCCGTCATCCTTGGGTATGCCGACCCCGCCCAGTGTCGTGGAGCCTACACACGGACCATCTCAAACTAGAAGCCAGGCTTTCGTGGATATGCTTGTGGGGTAGTCAGCACCCGGGGGATATACTCTTGTCCTGCTACCAGGTACCTACAATTGCAGGTGGTACCAGCCTCTATACGGGTTATTTCGTGCTGTATGCCCATCTTCTGCAAGCCGTGTAGGATAAGCTAACCTCATACTACTAGTATATTAGGCATAGCCAGAGATTAACAGTAATAAAATAGAGTAAATGCACAAGACATACTGAGGAACGTCATGGGAATATGTTTCCTGTCTTAAAATACTTTGTTGCTTGTTCCCTTTTAAGGAAGGAAGCATTTTACAATTTCTTGACATATGACAATTTCTTGGCATATAGATTGCCAGAAGCACTACTCTGGGGCTTTGGGAGTTAACCGAGGAACTCCTGCACATACAAACCCTGAGATAATATGAGAGTTAAGCGGATGAAAGACACCTGTCCATTGAATAGGCCAACTGGAAGATGGGCTAGTTAGCCTTGATCCACTGAACATAGAGATGACTCCTGTCCTGGCTGGAGAGGGAGAGGGAGAAGACTTCACTATGCTTTACTCAGAATGGTGCAAGATTTGAAACTCATACATTATTTCTAGACTTTACACTTAATCTTTCCCAGCCACAGTTTACCACTGAACAAATGGCTGAAACAGAAACCTCAGGTAGATGTCCAGGAGAGCCTGCTGCTATGTGCTGACACACTAGTATCATTCCCAAGTTACATTTTACACCCTCATTTCTTTACATTTTAAAATCTAGTACTTTATGTGTCTTGCCTTGGGAACTACCTCCAATATATTCTCCTGAAGTGTTGACTTAAATAAGCCAGCATGTTGACTGTGTTGTGTGTTTGCCCTTATACTTTATTAGAAAGAAAAACAAAGGATGTATTGTAGTGAACATCTGACACTGGACAGAAGAAGTTCTGTTACTCTTGACACAGACTGTCTTCCTTGAGATAAAGCAAGAACCAATTGTCAGGGTTGATTGAGCCAATGTGAGGAATATGGAGAATGAATCCCGTATCCCCCACCCTCCCTTTGGAAGCATACAGATTTAATTGTTGAGCTGAAATTATGGGAACAAAACTACAACCCATGAAAAACTATTATTAAGGGAAATGATAATGGGTCCTTTACGTATCATAAGTCAATAGTGTAGATAGAAGGGAGGTGTTACAGGAAATTAGATTTTTCAAAAGAATCGACAATCCCTGAGGCAAATCAAGACTATTTGACCAGGTGGTGGCTTTGAAAAGTTCTTACAGCAACAGTGTACATGTGTGTGTGTGGTTGTTGTTGATTGCTTTTGAAACAGGGTCTCACAAAGTTGCTTCATCCTCTGCAGTAGCTGGGGCCAGGTTCTGACCTATCATTTAAAAATAACATACAATCTCCCATTTAGTGAAGTGAAATTCCAGGTGGTAAGGGCAGGCGGCTTCTTGAAGGAGACCCGGCAGATCTGGAGGCGGCATGGAGAACGCCTGGACAGATAAGAGTTGGTAAGTGTTGGAGGAGGTAGTGAGGAGCAAAAAATGATGGTGTTGGCATTAAAGTCATGCCGGGAACATTTTCTGAAACCAAACTTTGTTGAGACTACGATACAAATACATTAAAGGGAAACGGAAAGCATGTTCTATGATATTAAGACCTTGAGTCCTATGGAAAAGAGGGATTTTTGTCTAGGCCATTTTAACATTTTCATCCTCTGTAACTAATGCTAACTCCATTGTCCTCCTCTTTCCATAATATATCCCCCAAAGTTGGAATACAGGAACACTTTCTGCCACCTCGCTCAGCACGTGGCCATTCTCATCTAGGGATCTTGGAATAAATGTCTTTCCTAACAGATGCTCAATAATTACCGACCCAAATGAGAATCACCTTTTCTTCCACTGATGGATTCCAGGTTTGTAAGCAAAGACCAATCTGGTGAGCAGTCCTTATTTAGGAGATGTTGTTATATTTTACTAAGCAGTGGGTCTTGTCCAGTGGGGTAAGCTCTTTGAGGACGGCCAGTTTGTAAATGTGGCCTGGGATGCAGCTATAAAGTCTTTTTCTCAAGGGCTGAGCGGGTGAAGGGCCACCGGGCTAGGCCTGGGATTTGGCCTTTGTGGGTGGAGGTAATGCAGCTTGGAGGGAAAAGTGGAAGCGGCCTGAGAGCAGCGTTGCAGTCTGGGCCAGCCTGAGGCATCCACAGTGCAGGCTGCAGGCTGTCTTTCCCCCCCACCCCCCCGACCGCCCACGGAAGGGAACCCAGGCCGCCCAGCCAGCCACTGCAGCAGGCCACGTCTCAGAGGGCGGGAGCAAGCGCGCGGGCAGGCGGAGGCAGCCAACGGCGGAGGCGCCCACTCCCCCGGTCCCTGTGCCCCGCCGCTCGTCTCCCGCCGCCGGGCGCCCGCGCGCTCGGCTCTTTCCGCCGCCGCGCGCTGCCCCGTGCGCTCCGGCACCTTCGGCAATTTCCGTCGGGCCCTGGCCGCCATTTTCTCGCCCGCTTGTGTGGCTCGCTGGCTGCGTGGCTCGGTTCTTGGGAGCGAAGCTTTGTCCGGTTCGGCAATGGACGGGTAGGTACCGGAGGCCGTGAGGGGATGGGGGACGGAGAGGAGGCCGGCGGGGCCGCGGCCGGGATCCGGGTCGGGTCGGGGAGCGGGGCTCCGGCGGCCCCTCCCAGGCCGCGCCGCCGTTACCCAACCCCCGCCCCATCACACACACCCCTCCCCAGGCTTCCCCCAGCCGCCCCGGCTACCGGCGCGAACCGCAGCCGCGGCTGGGAGGCCGGGGAGGCCTCGGGGCTTCTGTTGGGGACTCGGTGCGGCCTGGCGGCGGGGGATGGGGCGGGAAGGCCGGTGCGGCCCTGCCCCCTCGGGAGCCATGTCGACGCCGCGGGGAGACCCGAACCCTAGGGTGGCGGCGGCGGCCGCGGCGGCGGCGGCGGCGGAGGAGGAGGAGGAGGCGCGGGCGCGAGCGAGCGGGCCAAGCCGCGGAGGCCTGTGCGGAGCGCGAAGCCCGAGGCCCGCCATCCCGGGCCTCGCCCGAAACCCCGCGGCGGGAGCGCGGAGCGGGAGCTGCGGGGAAGGGGAGGGCGCGTGGCGGCGGCGGGAGGGAGGAGGGCACATGTCACACTCCTTTGTTTTCATCAGAGTCTGGGAGCCGGGGGCGGGAGGCCATCGAAATGCCTTCACAACAACGACAACAACAAGAAAAAATTCAAGGCTTGGCCCAAAGGGCCCAGAAATTAAATCATAAACAAAACAAAACCCCAGGAAGTGTTTGGGGTAGCATCAGTCACATGGGCAAAGGCCACCAAGCCAGGCAAGGCAGAGACAACAGATAATCCACACAGGGCTGTCTTCCCTCCCCCTCCTCCCCGAGCCCTCTACTTTGGTTAGTTTCTGGCAAAAAAAATAAATAAACAATTAAAACAAACAAAAAACCCCAAGCAAACGTGGAACATGGATCAGAGTCGTGTTGAATCTTTGAGAGGCTGGGCATGAAGCTAGGAGGATGTTGAGTGAGAGGAGAGCTAGGGGGTTGGGGGGGGGGGAAGATGAGGACCAACGTCGCGCCCTTGTTAACTTCACATCCCAGACGACCCAGTTCAACTCATTGTTCAGAGAAAGGAGCACAGTTCACAGCCCATTGAGAGGAAGGGGGCACTAAAAGAGACTCACTTAACATGGACCTTTATTAATAGGAGTGTCTGGATTTCAAGAGTCTAAAAGTAAAATCTGAATTTATTCAGTGCGCAATTAGTCTAGAGTTATCTGATGTTTTTAACGAGATAATAAAAAGGTAACAGGCTTTAAAAATCACTGCCACACATTATCTTAATGGGATATTGTTTTCCACATGAAATGTAGCTTCAGACATGTTGTGAATTTCTCTCCAGACGATTTTCCAATTCCCAGATTCTGTTTAGGTTACCAAAGAACTTATGTTGCTGATGTCAGTATATAAGCACCGTAGGAGTAGTATAGTGTTTTTGCATTTTCATCTTGCTGTTAAAGGTTCTGAAAAATGATCATAAACTGACTGAAACATCTCATGGTTCAAAGTTATTTTAAAAAAATCCAGGTAAATAATAGTTTTAAAAAAGTATCACTGAGCATCTGTGTATTTGTTTCTAACTGTATTGCCAGGGTCTTAGAATTTATGAAAGATCTTAAAAGTTTTCAAGTTAAGCAGTGGTCATTGGAAGAATAAGAGGTTGACACTTTTGTTTTTTTTCTTTACAGAATTGTCACTGAGGTTGCTGTTGGTGTGAAGGTAGGAGATTATGTTCGAAAGGAAAGTGGAAACTAGGAATATTGAATATAGTACCATTGTAAAGAGTGGAAAATTTCAGTTAGCTTTGACAACATAACCCAAGCCTAAAATATTTTTTCATTAAAGTCAGAGTCTATGAACAACTGTACAGTTGGATATTGTTAATGACTATGGTATGTTAATTACTTGATAATAAGCTGATTTTTTTGTTTTTTGTTTTGTTTAACCTCTTTAAGTAGTGTTAAGTTTGTTAGTTTAATGCAGTTTGACTCTGATTAAAGTGAGATGTGTGTTAGGAATGAATCACATTGCTAATCAGTTGTCCTGACATCAAAGAACAACACAGTTGCTTTAAGTGCTTTCCGCTCGAGTTGCTGAAGAGCTTTCTTGTGTGTAGTAGGTTTTCACTCACTGCTTGGGTAGAGAAACTGCCCAGCTTTTACAGTGGACTTCCTGCCTACCATCTGGTGCTCCCTTGAAGGCGTGAACCCTTTAGTGCTTGGTGTAGTACAGATGTTTGGTTGCAAGCCTTTCTGCCTTGTTAGGACATATTCTTTGTCTTTTAACTTATGACCAAGCTTGTAATAGGATTTCTCCTGTGCCTCAACCTTAATTTTAAGTATAAATATAAAACCCCACAAGTAGAAATACCCTTAGGAGAACTGGAAATGTTCCTGGTTTAGTCAGGTTGACCTTTAGTATTTTTCTTGGATCATAAAAATTGTGTTGGTGATGGTGTAAGTTGAGGGTAGGTTAGGACATGTTACTGTGTTTTCTGTGATGATGATCTAGAGGCCCATGCTTTAATATTGGCTAGAACATTTAGTTTTATTAACAGTTATGTTTTTCAAGTTGAGATATTAAGAGCTTTGAAGTCAGGAATAGGTTAAGAGTACAAAATGTGTTGATATTGTAGTTATTATCCAAATAGGTTTCTTTTGTGAATTATATAAAAGAATAAATGATACAAGGTACTTTGTCATTATGAGTTAACTAATAAATCATGGTCTATTACTAGAGGATGAGCTATAAAAATTCGTTAAGTAATAGCTCTGTGGTCTATTGCTAGAAAATTGTATAAAAATACTCCCCATTCTAAAAAGTTGTTTAATATAAAAGTTTATAAAGTTTAAAAAGTTAATTTTTTATCATTTTCTATTATATTGGTTAAATACTTATGTTGGTTGCAGAATTACGTACAAGCACTTAAACTTTCTTACAAGTAAATAGTTGTAAAGAAAATAATATATGTGCATTTTTAAAATAACTGAAAATGTAGTATGCATTTCTCTTTGATTCCCAGTTCAGTTGCTTAAGTGTAGATGCTTTAAGTTTTTCATGTTTTTAAAAGTTTCTGATTTGCATACATCACCATGCATGTCCTATCTTTTGTACAAATACATTGTGTTCTGACACATTTCTTCAAATTTTTATTTCAGTATGACATAATTGCCTGTATTTAAAGTATGCCATGTCCCCCCCACCCCCAACCACTACTACAATTGACTTAGAAACTTGTTTGTTGCTCCTAGGAATGCCCTCCTACCCTCCTGCCCCCCTCATCTCCTTTGCCTTTCCTTCCCCCAGAAGCAAGTGATCTGCTGTTACCATAGATTTGCTTGTATTTTTAGAATTTCAAATAAATGGACTCAGGGAGGTCTTCTGTCGTATTACACTCAGCAAAAGTTTTTAAGTTATTTACACATGTATTGATGTTCTCTCCCCACTGTTTGCTTAGTATCATCATGCTATATGGTAGGTAAGAACCTATAGTGGGCATTTGTGTTTGGGGGTATTGTAAAGTTGCTATGATCATTTCTGCACGTTTTTGTACAGACATATGCTTTTATTTCTCTTGGGGCCCATTGTTAAGAATGGCTGAATCGTATGTTAGGCATATGTTTAACTAATTGAGAAACTGCAGCCTCTTTTCCACAGTGGTGGCACCGTCTTGCCACCACCAGGATATGAAAATTTGAGTTCCTCCAGAGACTTCTCATTGCTTTTTAGTGTTTAGTGGGTGTGAAGTGATAATTTAATTGTGGTTTTAATTCGTATTTCTGTGTGATATCTGTTCTCAGCATTTTCAGTGTTCCTTTTGCCAGCTGTTCTCTCCTTTTGTTTTTTTTTGACACAAGGTTTTACTGTATAGACCAGGCTAGTTTCTAGCTAGAAGTCTGTCTCTGCCTCCCAAGTACTGAGATTAAAGGCTTACACCACCGTGATTGGTGTATATATATATACACACACATACACACACACATATATATTTTTTAATTTATTTTTTATTAGATTTTTTTTTTATCCCTTTCCTGGGGGTGGGGAAACCTATTCCCTCCCCCCTCCCCCTGCTCACCAACCCAGCCTCTCCGACTTCCTGGTCCTGGTATTCCCCTATTCCACTGGGGCATAGAACCTTTACAGGGCCAAGGGCCTCTCCTCCCATTGATGACCGACTAGCCTATCCTCTGCTACATATGCTGCTGGAGCCATTAGTCCCACCATGTGTACTCTTTGGTTGGTGGTTTAGTCTCTGTGAGCTCTGAGGGTACTGGTTAGTCCATATTATTGTTCCTCCCAAGGGGCTGCAAACCCCTTCAGCTCCTTGGGTCCTTTCTCTAGCTCCTGCATTGGGGGCCCTGTGCTCAGTCCAATGGATGGCTGTGAGCCTCTACTTCTGTATTAGTCAGGCACTGTCAGAGCCTCTCAGAAGACAGCTATATCAAGCTTTGTTAGCTAGCACTTGCTGGCATCCACAATAGTGTCGGTTTGGTGATTGAATATGGGAAGGATTCCCAGGTGGGGCAGTCTCTGAATTGTCCTTCCTTCAGTCTCTGCTCCATAGTTTGTCTCTGCAACTCCTTCTGTGGGTATTTTGTTCTCTTTTCTGAGAAGGATCGAAGTATCCACACTTTGGCCTTCCTTCTTCTTGAGTTTCTTGTGGTTTGTGGATTGTATCTTGGGTATTCTGAGCTTCTGGGCTAATACCCACTTATCAGAGAGTGCGTACCATGTGTGTTCTTTTGTGATTGGGCTACCTCACTCAGGATGATATTCTCCAGATCCATCCATTTCCCTAAGAATTTCATAAATTCATTGTTTTTAATAGCTGAGTAGTACTCCATTGTGTAGATGTACCACAATTTTTGTATCCATTTCTCTGTTGAGGGACATCTGGGTTGTTTCCAGTTTCTGGCTATTATAAATAAGGCTTCTATGAACATAGTGGAGTATGTGTCCTTATTACATGTTGGAACATCTTCTGGGTATATGCCCAGGAGTGATATAGCTATGTCCAATTTCTGGAGGAACCGCCAAACTGGTTTCCAGAGTGGTTGTACCAGCTTGCAATCCCATCAGCAATGAGGGAGTTCTTTAGAGGAAGAGAATTTATAGAATGAATCAGTGCCCACTCCCTCCCCCCCATATATATATATGTGTGTGTGTGTGTGTGTGTGTATTAGAGTAGCTTATAGGCTTTTGTCATAGGCTTTCTATTACTGTTAAGATACACTGTGATGGAGGCAACTGTTTTAAAGGAACACATTTAATTGGAGCTGGCTTAAAGATTCAAAGGTTTAGTCCATTATCATAATGGCAGGAAACATGGTGGCTTGCAGGCAGACGTAATGCAACAGAAGCCAAGAGTTCACATCTGGATTGGAGGGCAGGGAAGAGAGAGAGGGAGGGAGGCAAGGAGGGAGGGAGAGAGAGACAGACAGACAGGCAGACAGACACAAACAGACACAGAGACAGAGAGAGACACTGACCAACCTGGCTTGAATATTTTGAATCTCAAGCCCATCCTCTCTGACACCATTTCCTCCAACAAGGCCACACACCCTCCTTTCAAATTATAGCATTCCCTTTGAGTCTGTGAGGCCATTTTCATGCAGATGATCACAGCTGTGGTTCCTTAGTCTAACAATGGCTATCTCCAGACCCAAAGTCCAAGAATTCAATAGTAGTTCAGTCTAAGAAGCTCCATGTCCGTTAGTCATGTGCACACATCAGAATCATGAAGGAGTAGATTCTATAATGCCAGTGAAAGAATGCCTCCGCAAGATAAACACACTTGCCCTTGAGAATGAAGGCAAGCAAGGCAAAAAGCAAAAGCTTCTCTCCTCCATGACCTTCATACAGGCCACTACCAGAAGTTAGGTCTTCTGACTTCAAAAGATGGAGATGGTAGGGTAGGTCTTCCTACCTCTAATGAATTACTCAAGAAAAATCCCTTCAGGTATATCAAGCAGGTTGGGTTTTGGTTAACTCCAGGTTTAGTCAAGTTGACAACCACGAATAGCCATCACATCTAGCTTGTTTATTTGTCCATGTTTCTAAGATACTGTTTTACTTTTGGATTTTGTCAGGTTTCATTCTGAGCGTTAAGATCCTTTATTAACCAGTAGCTTGCACAAATTTTCCATTACCTTCCATTTTCTATGCAGAACCTGTGAAGAACAGTAGTTATGCTGATAAATTCCATTTTAGTTAACTTTTTCTTTTATGGATGGTTTAGTTTGTCCTGTTTAAGCCTTTCCTAACCTAAAGTAAAATGACTTTTTTGTTTTCTAAGAGTTTTCATTCCAGTTTAATACTTAGGACTCTTCTCCATTTGGGATTAACTTTTTTCAGGGCCTCTTCACTTTGTTACATTAACACACACACACACACACACACACACACACACACACACACACATCAAAAACCTAGAAGGAAATAGGGGGAAAGATAGTGAAAGAAATAGAGAGGAAGACTACAGTATGAGAAGCAGGGAGAAGAGAGAAAAAGTCGAGTCCCACAACATGGGTCGTGAACATGGATTGAAAATTTTTATTTTAGATGTGGACATCAGTTATTCTAGCAATGCTTGCTAAAATAAATGTTTCCATTAATTAGTCTTGTAGCTTTGTCAAAAACAAGTTGCCTTAAAAAGCTTGCTTATACATGATTTTATGTCTATACTCTTTGCTGTGGACCTGTTTTTATCTGTCTAGATGCCAAAGGCATACTGTTGTAAGCTTTACTAACTCTTGAAATCAAGTTGCCTTGCTCTGCCAACTTTTTTTTCAAAGTTGTTTTGGCCCTTCTGAGTCATAGAAAGCATACTGGAATTCTACTGGATTTGGCTTGACTTGGTGAAGCAATTTGAGGAAAACTGACAACTTAATATTGAATTTTCCTGTCAATGACAAAATAAAGTTTATTTCTTCATTCACATAGGTCTTTAAATTTTTGGGTATTGGTCTTTTAAGATTTCACGGTGAATTTTTATATATATTTTTTTGTTTTATGTTGAATTCATCCCTCAGTATCCACAACTTCTGTAAAGTGTTTTTAAGAGTTCAACTTTGATTGTTTGTGGCAAGAGTTTAGAAATATGATGTGTGCATGTTCTTGCACTCTGTACTTTTTACCAAATTCAGTTTGTAAATCTAATAATGTTTGTTTCAGATTCTAACAGAATTTTTACATGTAATGTTAATGACAGCTGTTTGGTTGCCATTTTTTTTCTTGTCTGTGACTTGTAGTAAGTACTGTGTTGAATGGAAGTGTGAAGAGTAGCCGTTTTACCTTGTTCTTTCATTTAGGGTGACTAGTCCATATTCCTTACTCATGAATTTAAGTCCTACAGACAATCAGTTAAAGAAGGGATGCCATTTTCAAGGAAGGCTTTGTCTTCTCTGTGCGGAAGTTTTAAGCTACATATTGAGAATTGTTTATGCTTTCTATTGTCTTTCTTACTTTCTTTTTTCTTTTTGAGATAGGATCTTATTGTTACTTTTTTCTAGCCTAAAACTCTTCTGTAGATGAAGCCTACTTTGAAGTCTCAAGTCTACCTGCCTAGAAGCTGGCATTACAGTTGTGTACCACTGCACTCAGTCCTTCTCTATGCTTCTCGGTTTAGAACCTGCAGTCATTTGAGCGCTCTGCTTTCTTACACTGATTATTCATTTGTTTTGAGTATTGATTCAGAGTATAAATGTTCTCACTTCTGCTTCATGAATTTTTCTGTCGATTTTTTGTCTTCATTGATTCTTCCTTCTGTCTTTGTTTCATGTGAATACTTTTCCTCTTTAAAAAAAATTATTTTTGATTTTTTAAATTATTTAATTACTTGATTTATTTGAGACTGTGTAGCTCTGAATGTCTCAGAATTTATTGTGTAGTAGACCAGGCTGACCTAGAGCTCGTGGTTGTGCTCCCCCCACCCCCCCAGCTAGGATTAAAGGTACATGCTTTTTCTACCTCATGGTTTTACGTGCTTCTCTCTTGCTGTGATGAACACCATGACTGACAAAGTATCTTGGGGAAGAAAGGTTTATTTGGCTTACAAGTTAGTCTGTCATTGAGGGAAGCCGGAACAAGCTAATGGCAGGAACAGAAGCAGAGACCATGCAGGAGTCTGGATTTTCCATGGCTTGCTCTGTCAGCTTTCTTATATGTCATGGGACTACCTTCCCAGAGGTAGCACTATCTACAGTAAACTGGACCTTTCTTGTCAATCATCAACAAAAAACTCATAGATTTGCTCATGGGCCAGTCTGATGGAGACAGTGCCTCAGCTAATGTTCCTTTGTTCTGGGTCTCTTTTCTAGTTTATGTCAGGTTGACAAACCTAAGCACACACCAACCTTTTCTTAGACAGGGTTTAGCTATTATACATCCCTCTTAGTGGTGCTTCTATGGCATCCTCTAAGTCTTGACTTGGTTTTCATTGAATTTTCTGTCTTACGTTTTTTGTTTCTTCCTATTTAACACAGCATCTTTTGATGCAGGCTTGTAAATATGGCCAGATTTGTAGCAGTTGGGTTTTTTGTTTGTTTGTTTTTGTTAACTAAAAATCAAGATCTGTCTATAACTGGAGTGATGATAAGGTATTCCTCTTGTTAAGAGTAGCTTGCTTTTTTACCAAATTGGATTCTGCTCTAAAAATAACACATTAATCTGTAACTCACAGTTTAAGTTGTACTATATGACTATTTAATTCTTCATCATTGGTTTGCTTTAATGAGTAGTTAAATAATACTAAGCATATCTTTTTTGGTAATAGTTGTAAGTTTTTTAAATAAGGTATGTGTTTTAAAAAGTTGGGTGGTTTTTTTTTTTTTTTTTATTTAGATTTTGATTAAAATCTTTTTTAGTGCCGTAACATGTACTTTGTGTTAGAGGTTTTTTTTTTAAGAGTTTCAAGTTTTATAACATATCTATTGAATGGCAACTCTGTTGAACATACACTTCTAAACAATTTGTTGATTTTTTTTTTTATTCCATTGTTAAGTGTACATATTAAGTAGTAGGTAACTCAGTTAATGCATAATGACTCAGAAAATGTCTTGGGTTATAATATGTTTATAATTCATGAACAAATTTAGCAGTAAATAAAAAGATAAATACTGATTTTATTTTACCACATTCCTATTTGTTGGACAATCAAAAGATCCAGTCTATAGAAGGATACATCTCCTTGGAGACTCAAGGTTTTAAGTAAATGCCATACAGCTATGGTAGGGTTACTTTTTAGTAACAGAGTGGACTCCCTGGAAATAGTAAGCTGTTCTTCCGAGTAGATGGGATGAGAGACAGGGAAGAACACGGAGCAATACACATGAGAGACTATCACAAGTCTGTGGTGACTGGCAGAAATTCAGTCATTTAGCACCAAATGTAATAGTGGTGTTTCTCTCCCCTACTCTCTTTCTGGAAGAGTACTGGTCACCAGTTTTTTTCTCTCAGTCTAGCAAAACAAAGTGAATCAAAATACAAAGGAATATTGTTGCTGATAAACATACACTTGTTAAATGAACCTTATTTTAATAGAAACCCCCCCCCCCAACTCCACCTCACCCCCATACATCAAAACTCTGGTCTTTGTGTACAACTGCCAGTCAGTTAACTAGAAATGCAGGGAACATAATAAAGCACAAGAGACTGTAGCAAACAGCTGCAGGCTGTGGGCACTTCTGTAAACTCTATTAATGTGTATCAGTTTTCTGTAGCAAATGAGAGGTAATACTTAAGGATGGAGTAGTGCCAGGGTGGTGTTGCACACCTTTAATCGCAGCACTAGAGAGGCAGAGGCAGGTGGATCTCTTTGAGTCCAAGGCCAGCTTGGTCTACAGAGTGAGTTCCAGAACAGCCAGGGCTACACAAAGAAACTGTGTCTCAAAAAGCTAAAAAGAGGAAGAAGGGAAAAAAAGGATGGAGAAGGGCTGGGTACAAAGATGTTGTAAGAGGTACTAATCAGCTCTTTCAGTGCTTCTTGTGTGAGCTTCACATCCCGACGCATAATAAACTCCATAATTCGTTAATGTTCATGAGAAGTTACACATTGTAACACAGACTTGATTTCTCACAATACTAAGAAGTGACAAACTTTCAGATATTCTAATAGTTTTATAGCTGTTGCTTGGATTTTGAGAGTCCATAGTTTTTAAAGGAAACAATTGAAACATTTACACAGGAAGCCCCAGAGGTACTTGGAAGCTGTCAGAGTAACTGGAACAGATTTGAGTGTGGTGAATCTCATATTTTAGTTATATGCTCAAGAGTCCTATGACTAATAGTTGAATAGTAATAATTTTTGACATCATACTAAAATACAAATTTATAGGAAGGACTCAAGTAATGACTTTTTATACCTCATTACTTTAAAAGTGAGAATACTAACTTATCCTCTAGTGCAGTGGTTCTCAACCATCCTATTGTCATGAACCATTAATATAATTCTTCACATTGTAGTGATCCCTAACCATGAAATTATTTTCATTGCCTCCTCTTATCTGTACTTTTGTTACTGTTATGAATTATACTGTAAATATTTGATGTGCAGGATATCGGATATATGACCCCTGTGAAAGGATTGTTTGATCCCAAAGGGTTTAGGAACCACAGGATGAGAATAACTGCTCTTAATAGTGCATTCCACTATTAAAAATGTGTTAAAAGTTTGCCACACAAATAGCCTCATACTTTGTATAATTTAAATTGATCTTGAACTATTTTGCATTTTTCATTAAAATA
>JADRCD010236825.1:0-15552 GCA_019843815.1 Montemys delectorum
CAAAAGAAAGTGTCACTGGTCTCTGAAGCCCCTTCACTTTTGATTCCTCTGATTCTTCCTGCCCAACAGGAATGACCACGACGCCAACCTCCATGGCTTGGATTAGGCCTGCCCAGTTTGACTTTACTCTCGGCGTTATGTAAGGTGTGCAGTAGGAGGCCTTGCTATTCCTATGTTCTAGCTTTTCCCTTTCATCCTGTCATTTGCTGGGAGCTCGGGTTCCTTCCAGTTTTTGACTATAAATAGTGTCGCTGGAAATATTCCTGTATATGGCTTTTGTGAATATATATTTGCATTGCTATTGTGCACCTACCATGTGGGGCTGCTCCATTGTTGGACAGGTAGAGGTTCCGATTTGGGAGAAATTGCCAGTTCCCAAGGTCCTCGTTGGCAGCAGGCACAGATGTTTCTTCTAAGTGATGCTCACCGATGCTCGGAAACCTTTGCTTGAGACTAACTGCTCTACAGGACACTTTAGAACAATTCCCAGATGAGAATCCCTTACTTCAGCCCTGCTCTCAGGGTTAGAACTCTAGTATCTTGCTCAATTTTCCACATGCTGTTAAATTGGTTTATCACCCGTAGGGGAGTCTCCATTTACGACCTAATGTTTTCATCTATTAACAAGTTTAAGTTGGGGGAAAAAAAAAGAAGTTTAACTTGGGAGGGGGGCAGCATTAACTGGTGAGAGGGTCAGCCAGTCGAAGTGCTCGCTGTGGAAGCCCAAGACCTAAGCTTGATCGACAGGTCCCACGTAACAAACTAGCAAGCAAGCCAGGCATAATGAATGGTACACGCTTGCAATGCCAGTGCTGGTAGTTAGAGATGGGTAGATTCCTGGGGCTTAGTAGACAGCCAGCCTAGTATAACCAACAAGCTTCAGGTCAGGGAATCTTGTCTCAAAAGCATTATATCTTAAGAGTAATACTTGAGTTTGATCTCTGGCCTCCAAATTGACCAACACCATAAATGTGGACTTACACACACACACACACACACACACACACACACACATCCAAATACAACTTAAGTTTCAATTTAGCATTGGTCATCTATCTTACCCCCTCTCTTGAAACTAGCGTTTTCCTACTCTTTTTGTGAATTTTGGTGCTAGCAACATGCAATCCCAGGTAGCCAGTCACACAGACAAAAAAGTAAAAAAGATTGTGATTGTCAACAACAACAAAAAGACTACTTGCTCTATATCTTAGTCGGGGGTTTCTATTGCTGGGAAGAGACATTGTGACTGAAGGAACTCTTATAAGGGAAAACATTGAACTGGGGCTGGCTGACAGTTCAGAGGTTCAGTCCATTCTCACCATGGCGGGAAGCACGATGGCGTGCAGGCAGACGTGGTGCTGGAGAAGGAGCTGAGAGTTCCACATCTGAAGTCAGCAGGAAAAGAGAGAGACATCAGGCTTGGCTTAAGCATCTGAAACCTCAAACCCTCCCTCCCAGTGACAATTTCCTCCAAGAAGGCCACACATCCCAATAGCGTCACTTCCTATGGGTCTATGGGGCGGGGTGGGGGTGGGGGTGGGGGGGGATCATTGGCATTCAAACCACCAGGCTATGATGGAAAGCTAGACAACCTAGCAAAGAGAGGTCCTGAGGTAGAGAGGGAGACTATCAATCCCACGTTCTCAATCTTGGAAAACCTTCAAGAGGGCTGAACTCAGCGGTTAAGAGCACACTGACTGACTGCTCTTCCAGAGGTCCTGAGTTCGATTCCCAGCAGCCACATGGCAGCTCACAACCATCTGTAATGGGATCTGACGCCCTCTTCTGGTGTGTCTGAAGACAGTGACAGTGTACTCACACACATTAAAAAAAAAAAAAAAAAGTAAATCTTAGGAAAAAAAGAAAAAAAGAAAGACCTTCAAGAGGGACATCAACATTGGGCTCCAGACCCATAGGCTGGGAAGAGTCCATGGAGTTGAGTGTGCTGGTGGGAAGGGGTCTCTGAGGTTGACAGTTTCTTGCTTACCACATAGCAAGCTTTAATTTGGAGATCAGCGTTGCTGTTACACGGGTCTGGAAGGCAGCCATTGAAATGGGCTTCTCCTTTTATTATTACTCACTAAACAGAGCCTCTTCCTCTTTAAAGGCTCTCCTCAAAAATGAGCATTAGACGTGTGTCACTTACATGAACATTCCATTTCCATTGGTGTATAGTGTTTAAAATTGCGGCTGACGCCTACTAAGAGGAAGCGCTAGACAATCCTCTGGTCTTATCTATTGTGAGACGGCTTACAACTTAGCATTAAAAACAGTGTGGGGCACTTCGGAGGCAGGTAGATTTCTGAGTTCGAGGCCAGCCTGGTCTACAGAGTGAGTTCCAGGGAACAGCCAGGGCTGCATAGAGAAACCCTGTCTCCAAAACAAACAAACAAACAAACAAACAAGCAAACAAGCAAACAAAAACCAGTGCGTGTAGAGATCAGAAGAGTAGCTTGCTTGATGACAACGGTGAAGATAGGAACCAGGAGATGCCAGAGCAGATGATGATAGCCACGCGGGATGTCCATCGTCCACGGTTTTTCCTGTATGACTCCTTCAAAGGCACATCCAATCTGTGCCAATAAGGTCATTCGGGGAGCGAGGTAGTAATGAGCGCTGTTCCCACATTTCCAGTTGCATTCAGAATTCCTTCAGGGCAACGCAACTCTTTGCAGTCAGTTCACCCTCTTAGGAGGAACAGAATTTCCACATTTACAGGTCTTCAGTCTTTGTGTTCCCCCACAGTTCTCCCCCGAGGCTACTGTGAGAAAGAGGAAGAAGTGTGGAGTATTCAGACACAGGAAACGGGGATCCAGCCAAGAATGGACACACCACATCCTAGAGTGATGAGACCCTAGACTGTGTGACTAGAAGTAAGCAGGCTTGCTGCATAGAGGAAGCAAAATTGTGACTGGGAAGCAAACGGGTGTACAACAGTTCCCGGTGCGGAGCTGGGGACGAGACAGGAGCCTGCTCCAGATCCCAGAGCTCTTCAGGCTTGAGATGCAGACAAACCTGGACAAGGCTGCCCTTGAGCAGCCTAAGCCCCACAAGGTGTTGTGTTTATCTGCACGAGTCATGGCTGAGACCACAGCTGATAGCCTGAGTGCCCATATCCAGGGCCTGATGCAGAGAAGAAAATGAATGATAAAGCCGGGGGAAGAAAGGAACAATGTACTATGTACTAGCTTCATTGTAGGTAGCAGAAAAAAAATTGTAGGCAACCATATACTTAAAAATTGTTTCTAAGTAAGGCCTTTACAGACTAACACCCATGTGATTTCTGATCACCCTGATCGGTAAAGGGCCTTCTTTGACGGGTTGTCACTGATGGGAACCCAGTGGGTTACATATTCAGCACCTCAGAGTGGCCTTTGAGTTAAGGACCTATGTCAACCTTTAAGACTTTAAAACACTTTCTTGAGATCTTGTTTTTTATGTGTGTGTGTGTGTGTGTGTGTGTGTGTGTATGTGTGTGTGTGTGTGTTTGCCTCGATGTCTGTCTGGGTCCCACATTCATGCAGCGCCTGCAGAGGTCAGAAGAGGCCGCAGATCCCCTGCAACTGGGGTAACAGATGGTTGAGAGCCGCCCTGTGGGTGCAGGGAATTGAACTCAGGTCCACTGGACGAGTAGCCAGTCCTCTTAACCACTGAACCACGTCTTCAGTCCTGTGCCTTTGGATTTTCTGGTTTAAGGCCTGGATTTTGTTCATATCCGGTGATGGATTAATGCCTGCCACGATGACAGTGGACTTGAGTATTATGAAAATTCCAGAAGAGGAGTTTACAGGAAAAGTTTCTCTATCCAGGGACCGGAACACCTAGACCTCTAATCCATGTCCCTTGGAGACATACTGCCATCATTTCTAGCGTGAAGGCTGACTGCTCTAACCATTCTGGTAGTCAGAGAGCTCTTCCCTAGGCACAGTACCCTGATGGAGACAGCACCGTGACAGGGAGTACACATCACCCAAGTTCCTATGAAGCCTGATGAAGACTCCCTTCTTATCAGAGGATGCTTCTCCAGTGGCTGACGATCTTAGGGAAAGGTCTCTGATCTTGGCTACAGGATATGGGCTACTTTGGCCTCCAATCTCCCAACCCAGGACAGATCTCTGACACTTGGGTCCCTTTTTTTTTTTTTTTTTTTGCCAAACAGAAACACTTCCTTTTGGAGGGAAGAAGGCAAGAAGGAGCCCCCTAAGATCTAGAAAGCTAAGGAAACTTTCCAGAAGCTCCCTTCCAAGAGGGAGAGGGATCTATGGCAGTGGAAGCTCCTGCAAGGTATGCAGGCAGGAAGGCTCAGGGAGGCAGCTCACAGAGGCTAGCTGGTGGTGCAGCACGTTTAAGTCACCCATGCTCTTGGGAGTCACCCCTGTAAGCTCAGTGGCTCACCTAGACTACGGAGGAATTATCTCTTCCGTCTGTTACCCATGCCCTAGCACAGAGATTTGTTCAGGTCTTCCCAGGGAAAAGTCACACAACAGGCACAGTCTTTCTTTCCACGGCTTTACCGTCACTGGTTAATGTCACAGCCAAGAGCAATTTCTGTTAGATGGCAGAGTCAAAATGTTCAGGATTTGAGCAGCACATCACTGTCTCAGTGCTTCTAACGATCAAGTCAAGAGTCTGAGAAGGACCTTTGCTTTAGAGGTTTTTTTTTGTTTTTTTGTTTTTTTTTTCAAGTTTACTAGTCAGTTACTTATGATGGGAAATTAATTAGATCCCTTTTTTCCACGGCCCTGGCTGTCACCTGTAGCCTCAGTGTAACGGGGGAAGTTACATCGATGAAACACTCTGGAGTTGTAGACTCCTGTGGCACACTGCCTGTTTCATTCTGCCTTTTCCCAACTTCTCTTTTCACAGAAGGAACACGGAATGGGTTAGGATACTCCCTTGACCACGGCTTCTGCTGCTAGCTTCTGAAACCTCTTTTCCATCATGTCAGGTTTCGGGTGTGTGCGTGTGTTTGTGCACGTGTGCATGTTTCTCTGTGTGTGTGTGTGTGTGTGTGTGTGTATGTGTGTGTTTGTGCACTCGCGTGTGTGTGTGCCTGTGTGTGTGTATGCATGCATGCATGTGTGTGCACATGCATATGTGTGTGTGCCTGTGTGCATGTGTGAGTGCATGTGCACATACATGTGTGTGTCTCTCTGTATGTGTGTGTACACATGCATGTGTGTGCAAGTGTATGTGTGCATGCACATGTGCACGTGCATTCATGTGTGTGTATGTGTGTGTGTGTGTGTGTGTGCATGCCTGTGTGTGTGTGTGTTGTTTTCTTACCAAACTTTTTTTTTTCTTTTTTTTTGTTTTTCGAGACAGGGTTTCTCTGTGTAGCCTTGGCTGTCCTGGAACTCACTCTATAGACCAGGCTGTCCTTGAACTCAGAAATCCGCCTGCCTCTGCCTCCCAAGTGCTGGGATTAAAGGCGTGTGCCACCACCGCCTGGCTGCAAAACTTTATATAAGCCACACAGCGGAGCTTTCCTTTCAGCTCCTCACTAGCACCAGAGACTGAGCCTGTGGTGTGAGGACAATGACGCAGGCGTTCTTTCAAGTGGAAATCCCAGAGGGCTGAAGCAGACACCACTCAGGGCAAGTGAAGCCTTCAGGGTTGTTGTTCGCTTGGCACAAAGGTGAGGACTAGACAGGATGAGTCATCTTAGGAAACGTAATACTGGGTGGAGCTGGGCGGCAGCGTCACACTGCGTGCTCTCGTTTTTTTTTTTTTTTTTTTTTTTTTATAATTGCCTTGGTATTGATCCACGAGGGTTGCAGCCAACCTCATGGCTGTTCTTCCTGTAAACAAGCATGGAAGCCCCCATGCTGTCATGAGGGTAGGCGATTAGGCCTGTTGACACGGAGAAAGAGGCCATCCTGGGCCCTAATACTTGTTGTTCTTCAGCTGTGAGCCCCCAAGTAGGTCAGGATTAAACAGTAGGGAACAGTGGGATTTGGAGTTAAGCAGACTGGGTTTTAATTACAGCTCCTCCATTTTCCATTTACTTAGCTCGGGTTACTTGACTTTTTAAAACGTTGGGGGTTTTCCTCCCCCTCTGTAAAATGGACAGAAAGCTACTTCATGGTGCTGTGAGAATTTATTATTAACAGAAAATGATATTGTGCATGTGCTTGGTAATTCCCAGGCCGCCAGTAACTGAATCCGTTTTTCACTTTGGCGTTATTCATTTTATCACAATACTGTAGCGCCACTGCAAACACAGAAAACAAGGCTCTGCTCTTGCGGCTGTTGTGCAGAGAGAGGGGAGTATAGGGTAGGCCATGCACATCTGTACAAGACAGGGAGGTTGGCTTTAGTTCTAGCAGACTGAACACATTAGCTGTGAGCAGTGTTACCAGGCATGGGACATGGGTGCCTCTGGGTAGAGGACTGAGCAGTGATATGACCACCAAACGCAAGTCTCCATTAGGTCTAAGTGAGTGTGAGATATTTTAAGAACCGTGGATTAGGTATTTCCATCAATTGATGATGGATAATGACAATGTGGTAGCCATACGCAATGGCGTTTTACTAATCTGTGAAGAAAAATGAAATTTGCAAGTAAGTAGATAATCTGGAAAACATTATACGGAGTGAGGTAACCTAAACTTAGGAGGACAAACGCTCCACGTTCTTTCTGTCTTACGTGTGGATCCTAGATCTGTGTGTTAACTCGTAATAACTGTACAATCCAGGACACTAAAAAGGTGCGCTAGTGCGTGGGGTGGGGGTGGGGAGAAAGAGCCTCAGGAAGGAGGAGATTGACACAGATGATATGGAGGGAGGGAAACGGCTAAGGAGGGAGGTTTAAGTCAGGGAGGGATGGGAGAGAAGGGTGGAGGGAGAGGTCGAAAGAGGGATACACTGAGGGTGTTTGGAAAAACCATAGGAGGTCTGAAGTGGTTGTTGCTCTTGCAGAAGACCAGGGTTCAATTCCCAGCACCCACACAGGAGCTTATAACTCACTGCAATTCTAGATCCTAGGAATCTGACGCCCTCTTCTGACATCCATGAGCACCACACATGCATGTGGTGGACCTACACGGATGTAGGAAAAACATCCATCCACATAAAACGAACACATTTAAAAAATTTTAAAGAGTTCCATTGATGTTACCCTATACAGACAGTATTCTCTTCTCAGAACCTATTGTTAGGAACGGCCGATATGTTCTCGTTAGAAAGCACCACACTCTGGGACCAAACAGTTCCATGTAAGAGGTTTAATTAAGAGGAGGAGAGGGGGCAGTAGCGCGGAAAGAGAAGGAGAGAGAAGAGAGAGCAAAAGAGGGCGGAGAGAGGAAGGTTTCTCCTTTATATCTGCGTGATGACGTATGTACTGCCCAGGTGAAACTGGGTAGCCCTAGGGGTTCTTGGGAATGGGGGGGGGGCATTGCCATGGTAACAGATCTGTGGTCTTGCCTATTTACAGGTGCAGGCACTCGGTGATGCTAACACCTATAGGCTGCCAAACAAAAGCTCAGCCTCAGGGATGAGATATTCCCCCTTGAGTTGTGGGTCAAGAGTGTCCTGGATACACCCCCAAATGCTAGGCTATTGCTATTGGTTGTCCAGCTGATGGTAAGACCCTATTGCTAAAGACACCACACACTTTAGCCGTAGGACATGGAGAAATCAAGTGGCTACTTACCAGGAGCAGCTTCCTCCTGCTACTTGGCTCTCAGGATACTGGAAGGTGCTACTCAGCAGCTGGACCAAAAGGTTACGTCCAGTCTCACCCAAGTGTGAACCCTGTGATTCACCATAATGACCAACATGGCAAGATATGCTCAGGGAAGCAGAAGTGGCATGAAGGTTATGAGGATAACCAATGCTCTCCAGTTGGATTTAAGGCCTGCCTCACAGGAGGAAATACATACCTACTGTACATCTGGCCAAGAACCTGTGGTTGGGAAGCTCATACATTCCAGGGACGAACCTTACAACTATTACTCCTCTAAATGGACAAAATCTCAAACTGCCTTCTAAATTCCAGTTTCTATGCCCATAGATTCGTGCGGCTCTTGGGCCTCGTCGGAGAAGTGTGCCTTTTGTGCAGTGAACAGTGGTTGATAACAGAAACTCCTACCTTGTCAAAGCAGAGAGAGAGAGAATAAGTGTCCGAGGAGTGCTCAGCATACGTGGGACATCTGTATCTACACTCCAAGGCTCAGGTGAACATCTCAGAAGTCAGGACAGAGAGACTAAGAGACAGAGGTTAGGGACGGCCAGAGTGAACGCATGTCTTCGGGATGTGATGGGACTGCCCCATTCACAAACTCACAGCAGTTGAGGCTGTCTACACAGGAGCTGCACACCAACCTACTGTACATGAGCCCTGCTTCTAGTTGGGGAACTACAAACAGCTGATGACTTCTAGGGGACTCCATAGACAGAAGGCTGAGCTTGGCTTGCTGGTAGAGCTAACTGCAATGCTTGTTGGTCTCCAGTCTTCCCTGATCTTTACTTCACTGAGAGAGGCACAGCCAAGAAGTTTTCCTGGCGTCCTCCGGGTCCCACCTGCTGACTTATGCCCAGGCTGAGGCCTGGTCATCTCTGCTAGGTCATGCCACCACTGCTGATTCCTGTTTGCTATCCCAACTCAGAGCCTGTGTATGTCTCAGCTGACATCTCTCTGCCAGTCAGCCCAAGCAACAAAAAACTGCAACATACTACCGGAAATGTTTTGGTGCATTTCTTTCTATGGAGTCCTGACAAACAGAGCTCAGCAGTGCAACGTAAAGTGGACCAATACATGTGTGTTGTTAGCGAAGAATCCTTCATCGCGTGGCCTTTCACATGTTTGCTTTAGCAGAAGAACATCCTCTCTCCTGTGTCTGCTTCAGCTAAACGTTCCTTCACAAGCCTGCCTTAGCCTTTCACCTGTGTCCACTTCAGGAAAACCCTCTTTCATGTGTTTGCCCCAGAAAAACCCCATCCAGCACAACTACATGACTTCCACAATCGGAAAGCAGAGAGATGAATTCCTTTATCTTCTACATTCAGTCTTAGATCCAAGCCGACGGAAGGGGGCTTTGTGTCCTTTCTCAGTTAGATCTCTCCTCTGTAAACATCCTCATAGACACACCTTGAAGTACGTTTTCATGGTAATTCTAAACTCAGTCAAGTTACAGTGAGGATCCCCCATCATCAGCACACCGCATGCCTCTATGGTTAGCATTATAAACATTGGTCTCAGTGTTAGAGGCGGTGTTTGAAACCCTGGTGTCCTCTTAGGCTTCCTTTTGTGCTAGCCCCTGCACAGTTTGTCTGTGTAGTATATCCGTCATCCATTGACACGAGCAGTCTGGGCTGGATCCACCATCCTGGGATGATTCCCCCCAACAGAAGCTGACTCTAGAGCATGGATGACAGGGAATCAAAGTGCGGGAGAGGAGAAAGTAAGACAGAAAAAGCAGAAAAGCCAGCATAAGGATGGGTAATGGTGGGCACAATCCTTGGGCCATAGAGATGTAGTCTCAGGGGAATCATGCAGGAGAGGCAGAGAAGGCTTTCCAGGAAAGTCCTGCTGAGGGAAAGAGGACAGACATTCACTCAGCACTTATTTCTACTGGCTGAGGAGAACCCTGTACTCCTTTCTGGTCTTCATTTGCCCTGTATCACAATGGGCCACCAGAATCCTAGAGAAAACCTCGGCCATCAACGGAACAACTCATGTTTGTCACCTCAAGCCACAGGTGGTCTGATGTGATGCAATTCACCTTCTTCCAGGCATCTGGTGACTGGGTAGCTGAGACAGCATTTTACTTGATCTTCCTGTCTCTGTATGTCTGCCTCCAAACTATCCTAAACCCAGTGGTAGCTGACTCCTCCTAACAAACACCTCTTATCAAGCGTCCCTCTGCTTGAAAATCCTTAATATCTTCTTTTCTTCCTTTTCTTCCTCTTCCCTCTCCCCCTCACTCTCCAAGACAGGGTGTCTCTGTGTAGCCCTGGCTGTCTCGGAACTCACTCTGTAGACCTGGTTGGCCTTGGACTCAGAGATGCACCTGCCTCTCCCTTCCAAAGGCTGAGAAGGGTGCAGCCTGCAAGATGCCAGCTTGAAAGAAGAGAACCTGCCCTTTGTTCTGACTTTATTTTCCCGTTTCCAAGACTGAACAAATCCATTTTGCTTGTCAACCTGTTCAGACTCAGCCATGAAGTTAAAACCCACGAACAGCCATTTGGAGCCCCGAACTAAGGACTGGGGTCCAGGGAGGCTCAGCCGGGAGACGTCACGCTGTTAGCCTGATTGGTGGTAACCTGGAGATTCTGGGGACGCATCAGATTCGAGTGTCCTCCAGGCTCCAAGTGGCTGTAGAAAGGAGGGTTCTGCGTTCTTATTTGCTATTGGCTGGGGTTGCTCTCAGGGTATCGTGGCAGTGAAGAACTCGTGGTACTTCATGGCCTTCTTCACAGCCAGTGTTTGCGACTTGCTCTACCACCAGTGGGAGAAAAGTGTACTTCCTTCCCCCCCCCCCCCCCCCCCGCCCTCCCCTCTGTCCGCACACAGGGTTTTTCTGTGTAGTCTAGTCTGTCCTGGAACTCACAGAGATCTGCCTGCCTCTGCCTCCCAGGTGCTGGGATTAAAGGTGTGCTCCATTACCATTGCCTGAGATTTTCACTTCTAAAGGACTTCTGCGACGAGGCCGGTCTCACCAGCACATAGGTCACAGAACCATGGGAATGCCGTCTCTCCTACACACAGATTCCATTGTCAAAGGGAAATAAAGCATTCAAGGGCGAGTGGGTGTTGGGATTAAGATTAGAATCCTCCTTCCTGAAGCCCTGTCCTGACTCCTGGCACTTCCCGCTAAGGAACTCATTATTCGTGCCCAGGAGCACCAAGATCTCCTTCGCCTCTTCACAGAGTGCAAAGGCCCTTGAGTTTGCTTACTTTCAATTTGTCTTAGTGTTGGTTGATTAAAATCTGATTACTACTATGCTTGAAGATATTTTGGAATTTTGTATACTTAAATTAAAAAAGAAAAAGACATATAAAAAGCAAAATGTAAAAACCATGAAAAGAAATGTAAAGTGTAATACGTGAGTATATAAGAAAGTGTGTATTTTATATAATCAACATGAGGAGTGGGGGAGAGAGTGCCTTTTGCTATCTTCCCCAGGCTGGTTTCAAACTGCTGGGCTAAAATAATCCTCCTGCCTCAGCCTCTCAAATGTTTGGCACAGTTAGGGAACATCACCATGATGATCACCAGCTTGAATATAATTTTTGCAGGCATTTTTTTTCATGACCCTTTTTTGTAATATCTTCTTGGTGAGTTAAATATAAAATGTTATTTCTTTCATTGCTATTTTCTTAAATTCTGTAATGCTTTTATTGTGGAACTACATTTTTAACAGATGATAAGGTATATGTCTTTCAAAAAAATCAGAAAACAAAGCAACAACAACAAAAAACAAAGAAACAAAAACCCCCCATTTAATTGGAATTTTCAAATTCACTCTAATAGTCCACCTTTCAGTTGGTGTGCTTTCCATTCATATAGTGTGATGACTAATATATTTAGACTTGTCTTACTATCTCATTTTGTGAATGTGTGGGGTCAGGGAGCTACCTTGAGTGACTTTCTCTGTTAAGACAGATCTCGTGTAGCCAAGGCTGGACTCAGACTTGCCGTGAAGCCAAAGATGACCCCGAGACCTTGATCCTATCTTCACCTGTCAAATGCTGGCTTACAGTATGGACAACCTCGCAGGCATTAGAGGACCCTGCCCTTCTATTGTCACGTTGCTCTATTACATTGCTAATGTCTTTTTTTTTCTTACTACGATTTTAGGCGTGATATTTTGGAAGCTATCATAATTTTTGACATATATGACATAACTTTTGGCCCCAACAAAGTTTAAAGTTAACCAGTACTTTATTTCAATTTCCTTCCATGTGTAACTCCCATGCTTATTCTGATACTAATTTTATTTTAGGTTACCTTTAAGCATGAAAAAAAAAAAACCACCCAGTATTATTATTACTAATTGACCATTAACGGTCAACATGTCAAATACTTAGATATATTGCTATCTAATACCAATTTGATCACTTTAGTCTTTGTAGTGTATAAGTTTAATATTTTTCATCCTTTATTAATTTTTCAATGAGAATGTTGGGGGTGGAAAAGTTGTTATTTGAAAGAATTTGCTTTTCTCCTTTTCCACTTGTGAATTCCTCCCTGTTGAAATCTGATGTGTTTGCTGTGCCATGGCCTTGCCCTTTTCCAGCCTTTTCCAGTAGCAAGTTTGGACTCTACGCTGCTGCTCTTTCAGACTGTCTTTCCTGATTAGTGTATGGGCTTTGAGGCTGTACTTCAAAGTAATACTTCTTCTCAAATGCTGTTTTGTATACTTGTTAAATTTATGCCTCCAGTTTTGTGGCTTATATACATATATACATACATACCACAAACATACGCACCACACATACACTGATATACACACCTACACACACCACACCACACATATACATACATACATACACACCACACACACACACACACACACACACACACACACACACACACATACCCCTAAGGATTCCTGGGCCTCCTAGTCCTGAGACTAGGGTCCTGAGGATAGAGAGTCTGACTTGTCCAGAAGAGTTGCTTTCTATTACAAACATTGTCAACACTGGTAATAGTGGTGCCTAGTGGGGGAATGACATTGGCCATGTCTGATAATAATGGCAGCTACTCCTAGGGAAGCTGAGTGTGAGCCGGGCTATGGGCTGACCATTTTGTGTATGCAACCGCCTTTAATTGTCCTGGGAGGTGACCAAATTGATGCTAAATTTAGTGTGGACATCTGCTCAGCATAGCATGCACTACAGCCCAGAACTTCTAGGCTTGAGTAACCCTCCTGTCTCCACCTTCAGGAACTACATGCATATGCTACCAAGCCCAACAAATTTAATTTGACTCCTTCAATTTTCACAGGAACTCTAAATCAAGGAATTCACCTCTTTTATAGATAATACAACAGAGTCTCCTAGCAGCCAAATAAATTGCCTAAGGTCACGTAGCCATAAGGTAGCAAGATAATCTCCTGTTACAGTTCTGCGTGACACGCAGTTCACGATTTTAGCCACTCCATATATTTCTTTGCGAGACTGAAGTTCTTAAACATGAAATGGGCTGTATTTCAGGGAGAAGTTTGGCAGAAGGGCTAAGCTATCTGTAAACTAATTTGCGTGCTGGAGCGTTAGCTCAATGGTAGAGCACTTACCAAGCAGGTGCAAAGCCCTGTTTCAATCTCAGGAATAAAGGTGGTTAAAAAGATAAAGTAGTTTTCTTCTGCCGTGTGTGAAAAATATTGGTTGAAGGGAGCATCAGCTAGTCTTTGTTTTCTCTTTTGAAAAATTTCTTTTCTTTTTGAAAAATTACACCATTTCTCCCTTTCCTTTCCTCCCTCCAAACTCTTCCATATACTTCTTGTTCTCTTTCAAATTCATAGCTTCTTCTTTCCTTAACTGTTGTTACATTACATTCTCTATATGTATATCTATGCACACACATATATATTTATATATAATACGTATATACATTTCCTATATGGATATATAAACACGCACATATATATGCATATATTATGCATACAAATATGTATGTATGTATGTGTGTGTGTGTATATGTGTGTGTGTGTGTGTGTGTGTGTGTGTGTATGTCTGTGTATATATATTCCTAAATACATAGATACAACCTACTCAGTCTGTATTACTTGTATCTGTGTTTTCAGGGCTGGTCACTTGGTATCTAGGAACCAAATGGAAGGCCCCTCCCTGGGGAAGACTATCTCTCTCTCTCAGCATCCCTTGGTTGCCTGTAGTTCTTTGTCTAGGGTTGAGGCTCTGCAGGCTTTTGCTGTCTTATTTCGAATGTCTGTTGTTGTTGTTGTCCTTGTTCAGCTCCTATGTGGGCAGTCACAATGATCTCTGATCTCTTGATCAAATAAGTGTCTGTCCTCCATACCTTGCTGCCCAAGAACTGATACATTAAATGTACCATTTTCCCCAGCCTGTTGAAAATTTCCTTCTGGCTATTCTCTTCTGTACATTCTCTTCTCCTGAAAATGTATTCTCAGACTTACTTAAAAGTCATAGTTAGCCGTCTGGCATTTTCTGAAAGGAACCACCTACTTTACCGACCGGCAGACATCTCTCATCCACCTAGACCGGCAAACATCTCTCATCATCTTTAGACTCAATCAGTGTTAGGTTCACAGGCTCGCCTTGCCTACGTCTTCATCTTCATCTCTCCTTCTCACAAGCTGCTTGTAAACATTGTTTCTCTAAACCCAAACACATCCAGCCCCAGAGGAGATTGTGCTAACCTGGATGCTGCTGCTTATCCAGCTACAAAGCCCCTGCTCATCCTAGCCTTGCCTGCTGGGAGTACCCAGGTTGCTATCCGGGTCAACAGGTTCTTCCAGTTAACCTCAAGTTCAGAAAGCTGCTTCTTGATAGTTGCATGTGATTTGTGGTGTACTTGTTGGGACATTTAGATCCGTATAATGTACACGGGCTCATCTTAGGACATAGTAAATTATAGCCCTTTCTATGGTGACCTAAGACTTTTTGATAAGCTTGAATATAGTAGACGAAATCTACCGCTTAATGACCTTTAGTGGACATTTGTGGCCATATAAAGAATCAGGTAGCTGGGCAGTGGTGGCGCACGCCTTTAATCCCAGCACTTGGGAGGCAGAGGCAGGTGGATTTCTGAGTTCGAGGCCAGCCTAGTCTGCAGAGTGAATTCCAGGACAGCCAGACCTATACGGAGAAACTCTGTCTCGAAAAACAAAAAACAAAAAAACAAAGAACAAAACAAAACAAAACAAAAAATCAGGTGAACGGACTATAAGAAACCTCTCTCAGACCTTATAATTTTGGTAACATTTGTAAAAATGGTAAAATTCTGTAAAAATGGTAAGAGCCCTTTGAGGAATGGGCGTTGGCGGCATCTACTATATCTTCACAACACACTTTGAATATTGCAGCCTTGAGCATACTAACAAAAGCCATGCTCTTAGGATTTGCTGCTACTGCTGCCTCCATTGCAGCAGAGAGGCGCTCCTTGGGGGTTTCTCCCAGCATTAGAGGGCACTGTAGCTTAGGTTGGGGAGCAGAAGCCCTTGGGCCTAGTTTAGGTGAAGATGAAGCGGTTGGAACTGGAGCTGCCTTTGTTGTAGGCAATCAGAAAACTGGTCAAACTGGATGAGGGAACTGCTCCCTGGAGCTTGGCAGAAGACAGATTGGAATGCTTTAGGAAAGAAAACCGACGGAGCAAGAATGCTCTTACCAGGGAATAACCTCTTAGACTATGACATCACTAGGGAGAGCTCTGGCAGAGCACAGGAGAGAGCTCCCATTTGATCTGAGAAAGCAGAGGTAGGAGGAGTTGGGGCTGCTGACCTGGCTTTGGTCTATGGGACTGGACGGTAGAGATGAGGGGCATTTTGCAAGGAACAGAAAGTGATTATTACAAGACATAAAAACTAATGAGACAGAAGAGGCCAAGTTAATTAAATGGAGGGAAA
>JADRCD010236826.1:3060-35176 GCA_019843815.1 Montemys delectorum
CCCCCCCCCCCCATGTCCCAAATGAAGAGAGCAATGAGAGGAAGGAAATGGGTCTCGAGTAACTCTATATCTGGGAGAGAATTATTTACCCACATACAAAGTATCATTTATCTGCTGGCCATCTCCCTGGCTCTGGCCCCAGTTCCCGCTGGGATTGGCAGCTCTGTGCTGGCAGGCCGGTTGCCTTGACGACACCCCTTTGTTAGGCACCAGCATCAGCAAATGTCAAAGGGTTTGGAGTGGGTCAGCCCCATCCCTTTTCCCCTTCTCCTTTTCACTCCCAGTTGCTGCTGTCTGAGCTGCAAACTTCCTCCGTCTCCATGGGGACGGAGGAGGCTGTCTCTCTTTTTCCATCCCAAACATCTGTCTCTATAAACACTTGTGCACTTGTGGCTCCCCCTCCCCCAGAGCTCCAGCTCTGGAAGGAAATACTTTGTTTATCTGGAGGGTGGGTTTCCTCAGCGCTCCGCTGTCTTTGGGAGATTGCTGCTTCCCCCTCCCTTCCCCACCCCGTTCTGGGTGGCTGCAGTCCTGGATGAAGGAGCCCTCGGCAGGAGGCCAGAGCTGGCTGATCCTCTAACAGGCTCCCTGCCACCCAACAGATTGTGTCTCTGCTTTCTAGCTGGGTTGCTTTATAACGGTTGCTTAACTTCTCAGAGCCTCCATTTCCCCTCAGCAAAGGAGAGGGTTCAAATACTGCTCCCCTCATCAGCTGCAGAGATATGTGATCTTGGGCACTTGCGTGTAATTCAGGCTCCCGTGAGTCTTTGGGCTAGATCTTAGCATGATCAGCCCACGTGGGAGAATGCTCAGATTTAGCGAGGTCGCTTGCCCAGTGTGACACAGGAACTTAGCTGGAGGCTCATGGTTCACTTCAAGAGGCAAGCCCACTGCTTGCTAGGCCACCAGGATCCCCTCCCAGTCTCAGGTCTTCCATTTGCAGGCTGAAGAAGAGAAAAACCCTTCCCAGCCTGAAGCTTCCCTAAGTTACTCGGGGAAGCTAGGGACAGGAGTACATTCTGTGAGGCAAGGGGTCAGGGCCTTCGTGACTCATGCTTATGTTCCAAGCCATGAGAAGATGCCAGCCAAGCTCAGCTTCCCTAAGAGCCTGCTCTAGACCCACCCAAGTGTCACTCCCCAGAGCCTCATAATTCCTTTCCCCAAGCCCAGGTTAGTTAGCATCCTTTCTGAATCCATAGTCCCTGTATGAAATCTCAACTCCCCTGTGTCCAACCAAGAAGAGCCTTGTCACACTTCAGGATGACACCGTCCAGAGTGTGGCCTTGGGGCTGGCAGAGCTAGGATTTGACCTAGCCCCAACAACTCCTGGCTTAGGGCTCCAACGGATGCCTCAACCTCTTGAAAAATAGGTAAAGCCCCACAGGCCCACTGTGCAGTCCACACAGTGCCTGGTAAGAGACTCAGGAACACAGACACCAGCCCTTAAGAGTGTTCTCACCTCCAACGCCTGCCTAGGACACATAGGAAGGACCCTGTCTCAAAAGGAAAATCAGCTGGGATTGCCGCTGAGTTAGGAGAGTGTTTGCCCAACATACATAAAGCTGCTGTCGCTGTCCTCAGTACTTCAGAAGCCAGGCGTGGTGACACGCACTGTATCAGTACAGGGGACATACAGGCAGGAGGGTCAGATATTTGAGGCTATGTTCTAAGTTTGAAACTCACTATGTACCTGAAGATGACCTTGAACTCTTTTTTTGTTTGTTTGTTTGTTTGTTTGTTTGTTTGGTTGGTTTTTTGAGACAGGGTTTCTCTGTGTAACCCTGGCTGTCCTGGAACTCACTCTGTAGCCCAGGCTGGCCTTGAACTCAAAATTCGGCCCGACTCTGCCTCCCAAGTGCTGGGATTAAAGGCGTACACCACCACTGCCCGGCTGACCTTAAACTCCTGATCCTCCTGCCTCCACTTCCCACATGCTAGGATGGCAGGCTTGTGTTACTAGGCCCCCCTTCTTCATTCTGGGGGAGAGAACAGCCAAGATCAGTCCTGATGGGGGTTACTAGGGCCCCCCCTGGGGGCTCCAGGTCCTACAAGGAATATGGTGGCCCTGGACCAGGAGCAAGGCACACTGGGCCGGTATCACCTCACGCTACCCCCCAGGCTCCGGAGTTCCAGCTCTATGGCTAGTCTTTCCCTTTGGGGGGCTGGTGACTCAGCCACAGGTTCCATGTGGCAGGAAGTGGGTACAGTGACTCATAGGGTGGCTCAGCACCCTCCCTTTGGAAGCTGGGCTATCTATGAGCAGAAGCCTCAGGCCACAGAAGGACCTTAAGAAAGGGGGCTTTGCACCCAATAGGAGAATAGATACTTCCGCTCTGGAGAGTGAAGAGCCCTGGGATGCTCTGTCTGTAGCCCCTTCCCTCCCTCTCATCTTGAGGTTTGGTGGGATCTGGCCTTTGCCAGTAGGTCCTGCCCACAGCCTGTGGTATCCCCTGGCTACTTATGAGTCTGTGTGTGGCGCAGGACACTCCTAAAGAATTCTAAGCTGTCTGCATAGCCAGCAAGCATTGGGAAGGTCCTCGACCTCCCTGACAGCCAGCCCCCTGCTGGGTGCCTTTGTTGGGACGCGTTAGCACTCAACAGCTTCTTGGCCGGTCCCTGGGGCCTGGCCCTCCAGTCTGGTTGAGCTTCAGCTGGGGACCTTTCCAGCTTTGGTGTGGGAACTTGTCTCCTGACTCATCACTTTGACACCAACGCCTTCAGAACTGTTCGTGTACAAGGGACACTCTGGTGCTCCAGGGAGCAGAGCGCCCTTTTCTCTGTGTCCTGACTCTGCAGCCTTTCTTCTTGGAGCTGAGAATTCTCTTAAAGTAAAAATATGCAACTGGGCAGGGTGGCACACGCTTGTGATCCCAGCATGTGAGAGGTAGAAGGTAAGATAGGGTCATACTTGGCTACGTGTCAAGGCCAGCTCAGGCTACAGGACACCTTGCCCCCCACCCCCCCACGTATGCATGCACACACAGCCAACAAGTACCAAGGGCCTGGGATGATGGTGCATGGGTAAAGTGCTTGCTGAACAAGCACACGGACGGGAGTTTGAATCCCAGCACCTACAGAACCCTATGCTTGTAATCCCAGTGCTCAGAAGGGAGGGACAAGAGAATCCCTGCGATTTGCTGGCAGGTCAGTCTACCCTGGTCAATAAGCTCTAGGTTTAGTAAGAGACCCTGCCTCAGAAAACAAGATGGAAGGACCAGAGAGACAGAGATAGCTCCATGGTGAAGATCTACACTGTTCTTGCAGAAGACCAAGTTCTGATCCCAGCACCATGTTTGGTAGCTCACAACTGCCTAAGTGTCACCTCCAGGAGGAATCTGAAGGCCTCCCAGGCACTTGATCTACAGGCAACCTTCCCCATACACATAGAAATTAAACATACACGCATACACAAAATAGTAAGAATAATAAAAGTAAGAAGCACAAGGGTGTGGTGGTGCCTACCTGTGACATCAGTATTTAAGAGGCTGAGGCAGAAGGATTGCCGTAAGTTAGAGGCAAGCCTGTGCTATGTAGTAGAAGTTTGCATCAAAACGAACAAACAAAAGCTTAAGATATTCCTGCATGGGGTTTAGAGAAATAGCTCAGTGGTTAAGAGGCCTGGCTGGTTCTTCCAAAGGACCCTCGTTCAGTTCCCAGCACCCACATGGCCGCTCCCAACAGTCTGCAACTCCAGTCGCAGAGGATCCCATACTCTCTGTGGCCTCTGCAGGAACTAGGTATGCACATGGTAGATAGACAGACAGAGATGCGGGAAGAATACCCAGACACACAAATTTATCTCAAAACAAAGAGTTCATTTTAAAAGATGCTGACACATGGGTGGAGCTGACCCAACATCTGGATACCCTTTATTTAATCATCCAGCCTGAAAACAGACTCCAGAAGCAAAGAGCGTGCTGGGGCAATGCAGCTCCAAGTGTAGGCCTCTCTGGCTGGGATCTACAGTGTGCCCATGGTGTACTGGCCTGTTGGTGTCCTCAGCAAATCTAGACCATAGGAAAAGAGGCAGTCCCCTCCCTCCTTCCTTCCTTTTTTTTTTAAGATTTATTTATTTTGCCGGGCGGTGGTGGCACATGCCTTTAATCCCAGCACTTGGGAGGCAGAGGCAGGCAGATTTCTGAGTTGAGGCCAGCCTGGTCTACAGAGTGAGTTCCAGGATAGCCAGGGCTACTCAGAGAAACCCGGTCTCGAAAAACCAAAAAACAACAACAACAACAACAAAAGATTTATTTATTTTATGTATATGAGCACATTGTAGCAGTCTTCAGACACACCAGAAGAGGACATCAGATCCCATCACAGATGGTTGTGAGCCACCATGTGGTTGCTGGGAATTGAACTCAGGACCTCTGGAAGAGCAGTCAGTGCTCTTAACCACTGAACCATCTCTCTCCAGCCTGGTCCCCTCCTTTCTAGATGTTTCAGAGTTCCCTTGGTCCTAAAACATCAGAGCTATGCAGGTGCAGCTTGCTGTGGACAGGGTACCTGGGGTGACTTGCCCTCTGTGGGGATGCTACCCCTCCTGCCCAGTCTCCTAACCTCCTTCTTGCCCCAGGGCTCTAAGCCAAGGATGCCCAGCAGATCAGGTACCAGGTCCCAACTTCCAGGTCCTGTGAGACCACTTCAGTGAGTCTCTGGCCTCAGTTTCCCTTTCTGACCCTCTCACCCTCTTCTTCTTGGCCCAGCTCTTTCCCAGAGTTGTCTGTTAGGCTACGTTACAGAGCACAGAATGAGCCCTGCCTGCGAGTGCTCTTCTCCACCTCTACACAAGCCAGAGCAAAGGTGGTTGTGCCCTGAGCTACTTCCTGCTCAGGGCAGGCAAGGTGCTTCAGCTGCGCAGGCCTTTTAATCTGTGGTCTGTGAGGCTGAGGCAGGTGGATCTCTGTGGGGTCTCCATCCTGCCCTGCTTCCGACAGACCAGACGCAGACTATTGCCCTGGGCTGTTTCCTCTGCTTGTGCTGTGGTTCTCAGATCCTCCCCTACCTCTGCTCCCTTTCCTGATGCCCATCCTAGGCCACTGCAGAGCTGTCTGGTGACCCATGGCATCCAAGCAGGGACATGTTTGCCATCAATTCGATCCCCCTTCCGGCCACTGGTTCTGAACTACTGGGCTATCCCACAGCTAAGCTCTTTGCCACTGGGCTATCTCACAGCTGTGCTCTACATTCAATCTTGACTACTTTGCTTGCTTATTTATTCATTTATTTATTTAGGTTTTGGTTTTTGAGACAGGGTCTCACTATGTACCCTTAGCTGGCGTGGACCTTGCTTTGTAGGCCAGGGTGACCTTGAATTCACAGAGATCCTCCTGCCCCTCCTGTCCCAGGTGGGCCCACCCAGTCCAGCCCTGGTGGGTGCAGAGCCTCAGGTACACTGTCCCCATCCCTCCCAGCCTTGGGATTTGGTGTCCTTTTTGTCTCCCTGCCTTTCTTCCTTCTGACTGTGCAGATAGAATCTAAGGTGGGTGACTGACCCCTTGAGGGGCATTGAAGTCACTTCCCTTGTACAGCGATGCCATAGCCTCTCCTGGGACAGACCTGTGAGTGTGCAGCGTGTGCTCAGTAAGGATTGTCTCCATTCTTGCCTCTTCTGCCATCTGAAGCAACTTGTTCTTCTTATTCCAGACTGGACCTGTCTTGAGCTCCTTGTTCCAGCCCTGACTTACTCCTTCTTGTTGCTTTTGTCTTCCTTCAAGCTTAATGACACTCTCCTCTCTGCAGCACCCTCCCCCTCCCCCTGCAGCACCCTCCTCCTCCCTCTGCAGTACCCTTTACTCTTCATTCACTTTTAGTTCAGTCTTTCTCTCCTTCCCCCCTTTCCAACTTCCCCTCCTTCCTTCCTTCATCCCTTCCTCCCTTTCTTCCCTCCCTACTTCCTTTCTCCCTCCCCTCCCCTCATTGCTTCCCATCACTCTGAAGCTTGCTCTCACACACACACACACACACACACTCGACTATCAGTGTTTTGTTCAGTACTTCATACGTAGATTCTTTCTTCTCAAAGACATTTTCTGATTGTCTGGGTTGTGTTATTCCCCCCCCCCCATTTTCTCTTCTCCCACTTTCCCTTTAAAGACCTATAGTTTTTGTTTTATTCTCTCCCCCCCCACACACACACACACATCAGACTTCCATGGACTTTTGGGGGGAGGGGAATTCCCTCTAAAAGTTTTTCAACTTCTAGTCTGTCTTTCCTGAGCTGTCACCCACAGGGACTCGCCGTGGATGGAAGGGGATCCCTCAGTGGGATTCTTGCCAAGGTTTCAGGGAACACTACAGAATGCCAGAGTTCTCTGGAAGGCCCTGGGCCCAATGCTACTGGAGCAGAGGCCATTCTGGTATCAGCTAGGAAGGAGCAATGACTTCTAGGAACAGACTCAGGATGGATACAGTAGGACCTACCGAGCATCTCTGGGAAGATTGGAGACCAAGAAGAGCCAGGAAGACCAAGGCTTTGTCACACTGGAAGAAGCCCCTTGGCCATTTGGCGTTCAGATCTGGTGCTGAAAAATATGATCTGCAGTGAAGGAGAGGCAGGAACACAGCTCACATGGTAGAGCACTTATCCAACATCAGAGAGTCCACCTGGGCTATAGACCCTGACTTTAATAAGCAAAGAGGAAGGAAGGGCAGAAAGGCGGAAGGAAGGAAGGAAGGAAGGAAGGGAGGGAGGGAGGAAGGAAAAAAGGAAGGAGGAAGGAAGGAAGGGAGGGAGGGAGGAAGGAAGGAAGGGAGGGAGGAAGGGAGAGAGGGAGGAAAAAAGGAAGGAAAAAACCCAGCTATTAGGGCTCAGTCAATGATTCTAGCATGTGGTAGGCAGAGACAGGCAGACTGAGGTCATGACCAGTTGGGTCTACGTGGAGTTCCAGGCCAGTTGAGATTACATAGACCCTAGCTTCAAAACAGAACAGAGCGAGGGAAAGCCTCACTTTGCAAGGCTCCCACTTGTAACCCTGCATCAGGAGACTGCGTTAGGAACGGGGTGGTACAAGTCAGCCTTCTCTACTTAGGGAGGTCCAGGCCATTTGAACTACACGAGGAAATGCTGTCTCAAAAAGGGAAAAAAAAATCAAAAAGAAAAAACAAAACAAAACAAAGCCCCTGGATGAATATAAAGATCGGAGGATGTCTCTGGATAGTTTTCTTTTTTGTTGAGAAACCTAAAACTCCCATCTTCCTGTTTCTTCATAAGGGCTTGGTAATTTCCAGTCATCCATCGTTAAACAGAGTCAAGTCAAGAGAGAGAGAAAAAAAAAATCTCAGGACAAGAACCGAGGGTGTGTGGAGCAGGGCACATAGTAGGTCCATTCCCAGGGCGCTGAGCTCTGTGCTTATGGGGTAACAAATGGACGGAATCAAGTTCATGGGTCAAGAACCCACACTTAACAGTAGGGGAGGTCACCCCCAGTTCCGTGTGAGGGGCTCAGGGTTGGGAAATCAAGCGTAGAAATCTCTGGGAAAACCCTAATACCCCTGTCGCAACATTCTAGGAAAATGGCCTGTCTGTTGAATAAGAGTGAATCACTGGGGAAGGCTGCGGCGGTTGACACTGTCATATACTGCCCATCTCCACCCTCTGGTTCCCCAGCGATGTTCTGAGGTCCTCTGGGGGCCTCAGGAGGAGCGGGGGCTGGGGGGCAAGCTACAGCCCGGAATTTCAGTGAGACACATGCAAATGGCTCTTTGGAGGAAGTTATGAAGCCAGAGAGATGTGGGCAGCCAGTGTTTATGACCCGAAAAACAGAAGTGAGACCGGGTGAGATTTCCCAGCCCCTCCCCCGTGGGCCTCTCATTCCTTCCCTCTTGGAAGACTCTACTCATTGTAGACTTCTTTGAAAATGCCCATCTTGAAATGAAACCAGCCTGTGGAGATGGTAGCCTAGTGGGCGAATGAAAACCAAGTGATGGCCACAGAGATAGGGAGCAAGCAGCTTCTCAAGTTGCATCTCCGGACTGTTAGCTGCTCCCACACCTAGACAGGACAGACACACGTGCAAGCTTTTAAGACGGCTGGGACACTGTGCGCCTGCGCAGCTCCACCCCTGCAGGACCTTGCCCATCCCTGGTAACTTTTGCTGTAATTAATGGCCCATTGATCCCCTATCGTGGAGAATGAGAGCTCTGACTAGTCCTTGAGGAAGCTAAGTCCTTATTGACGAATGAGTCAAAGCTCAAGGTGCGTGTTGGTTATTCAGAAGGAGGGTGATAGGCCCTGTGGGTTTGCAGACACCTGTTTGGGCTCACCCAGAGATAGAGAAAGGGCCTCTCTGGGGAGAAAGTGGTTTCCACTCTTCCTGGGCCCTCAAAGCACACTTTTCGATCCCTCCCCCTCTTCCTCCCAGGAGATTTCCATTCCAGGCCTTTTTTTTTTTTCTAACCCATATACTACAACATTGAGTGTTTTATTTAGAGATAGGTTTTAAGTAACCCAGGCTGGCCTCAAATTCTCCATGTAGTCTAGGCTAACCTTGAACTCTGATCTGCCTCCTGCATCTTCCACATCCAGCAGAGTTGAGATTACCATAGATCAAACCCAGGGTTTCCTGGATACCAGGTAAGTAAGTGCTCTGCCAACTGAGCCACTGCCCTACGGGTCTCCCTTTTAGCCCATCTAGAACTTCCTTTTGTCCCCACTCAGGATAACAATGTTAGTTTAGCACATGTTCATTTTCTGATTCCCAGCATCCACATGGCACTCACGACTGTCTGTAATTCCAGTTCCAGAGGCCCCGATGGCGCCCCCTCCTGGGCTCAGTGGGCACTGCATACACATGGGAGCACAAACATACAAGCATTAAAGACAAAACAGGACTGGTTGCTAAAGTAGCGTGATTGCCTGGAGCAGATGGATCAGAGCCTGCATTCTAACAACAGTCAGCTGACATCCAAGTGCATGGGGCAAAATACTTTGTTTGACTATGGAAAACACCTGCCAGAGGGCAGGGGCTAGGCTCGTGGGTAGGTCTTGCCTAGTAAGCTCAAGGCCCTGGGTTCTCTTTCTAGCTCTGCGTAAACCAAGTGTGATTGAATTTGCGCACGTGCAGGTAATCCCAGTACTGGGGAGGTAGAGGCAGGAAGATCAGAAGTTGCCTAGTGAATTCAAGGTTAGCCTATGTTACATGAAACCCTGTCTGTTAATAAACTAAAATAGATGAAATAGTAAATTTTATTTGTGTTGTTTTTGTTTGTTGTGTAGCCCTAGCTGTCCTGGAACTCTCCTTGTAGACCAGGCTGACCGTGAACTCACAGAGATCCACCTGCCTCTGCCTCCTGAGTGCTGGGACTGTGTGTGAGTAACTGGTCTCTAATATTCTGGAATGCATTTGGCTTAGTCTTGGGTGGCCACTTGCTTTCCAGTGATGTGGCAGATGTTTAATCTCCTTAGAACCCCTGATGGAAATGAGTTGCCCCAGAGAGTCCCTGGGATCCTGACTGACCAGGGATCCAGGATCCCTTCTATGGGAGCCATACATGGAAGTGGACTCTGAGCACTGAGCACCGAACAATACCGACACACGGAGGGGACGACAGGCACAGTTAGGAAGAGCAAGTATTTGGCATGAACAAAGATTAGACCACAGATGGACAGCACAGAGGCCCGCGTGCAGTGGAGGAGGGAACCCCGTGACTGAAGGCTCTGGACACCTGGTGTTCAGTTCACCACCAGAGAATGTTCTAACTTAGGAAAGGTCCTGGGTCTAGCCAAAAAAATAAGGGGGGTTGGGGCGGGAGGGGGAGTAGGCGCGGCCTGGGAGGAAGGTGGGGTGGTGGCAAGGGAGGGGAGCCCTGCCCTAGCGTGCCCTCTGTCCCCAGCACGCACCCTGCCGGGAAGCCCTGGGGTCTCAGCTACTCGGGCGGCCCTGCCCAGAATAGCTTTCCTTCCGGGCAGGGCTGCCCGGCCCGCAGCGCCAGCTCCCGAAATAGGGCCCCGCGTGTCGGGCGGCGAGGGCGGGAGGGGCCGTCCCAGCTCGCAGGCACACTAAGCCGCTGCGACCCTGGCACCCGACAGGGGCCTGGGTGCAAGGACCAAGAAGTCCTGGGATGCAGGCAGAGGCCAAGATGCAGGCTCGGAGATGGCGAGAAGCGGACTAGGATGGAGGAGCGAGGGCTAGCGTCTCACAATGGGTGGCGAAGGCGGGGACCCGGGTGCAGGGACCACGGTGGAGGGGCGGGCAGTAGAGACCCGGGACCGGGATTCCCGGCGTGGGGCCAGCCTCCAGGCGGGTGGGGCTGACGCTGACCTCACAGCCTGCGAGGAAGCCCGTCGGGGCTGGCCTGGCTGATGGAAGGCCTGAGGAATTCGCAGCTGGCGGCCTGGTCGGGTGTGAACGCGTTCCCTTCAGCTCTCAACGTGGCGGCAAGGCAGGCGATGGAGCAACATCTTAGCTGTTGCCATGGCTACGGACCTAGGCTGGGGGACCAGCGCCCGCCCAGGCAGGCATTGGGAGATCCCCTGGGTCCTGTGGGATTCTGTATCCACACACGTGCCTTGTGTTACAGGGTTGTAATCCCAGCCTCTCTGGGAGGTAGAGAATTAGGAATTCTCGGATTAGGAATTCAAGGTCGATCACCTAATAGTGAGTTCGAGGCCAGGCTGGGCCACACGAGACCTATCTCAGAAAGCAAAACAGAGGGATGGGCAAGGTGGTGTATATCTTTAATCCCAGCTCTTCAGAGGCAGATGGATCTCTATATGAGTTCAAGACCAACCAGGCCTACATAGTGAGTTCCAGGACACAGTGAGGCCCTGTCTAAACAAAACAAAACAGGACCAGAGAGCTAGCTTAGTGGGTAAACTTACTTGGTACATGAGCCTGCCAACCTGAGTTCAATTCCTGAGAGCCATTTAACAGAGAACTATCCAGGCGGTGGTGGCGCACGCCTTTAATCCCAGCACTTGGGAGGCAGAGGCAGGCGGATTTCTGAGTTTGAGGCCAGCCTGGTCTACAGAGTGAGTTCCAGGACAGCCAGGGCTACACAGAGAAATCCTATCTTGAAAAAAAGAAAGAAAGATAGACAAAAAACCTACCCCCCCCCCAAAAAAACCCCCAGAGAACTGACATCACAATGTCATTCTCTGAATCTCCAGATGCACAAGACAGTACCTGCTCGAACAAGTATCCCTCACAGACACATGCATACATAATAACGTTTATAAGATTAAAAAGACCAATTCAGGCTAGGTGTGGTAGCACAGGCCTTTAGTCCCAGCACTCTTGAGGATCTCTGCTAGTTCAAGGCCAGCCTGGTCTTTACATAGAGAGACCCTGTCTCAAAAAAAAAAAAAAAAGTTTTTTAAATTGAAAACAGTGGGGCAGGAGAGCTGGCTGGGCGGCTAAGAGCACTGGCTGCCCATCCAGGGGACCCAGGTTCAGTGAGCAGCACCCACACGGTGGTTCACAACCATCTATGACTCCAGTTCCTGGAGAGCTCTCTTCAGAACTCCAAGGCACCAGATGCAAACTTGGTGTGTACACACATTCATGCAGGCAAACAAACAAACAAACAAACAAAAGGACAGTGTTCCTCTCCTGTAGAGGCTGGTGGTTAGAAGTCCTATGATGGACAGCCACACTTTAGCGCAAGCCCCTTGGGCAGGACCAGAGTGGGATTCACAGAGATAGCCACCTTGCTCTGCTCTCCTGCCTGCCCTTCCCCTGCCCTCCACCACAGCCTCTTCAGCCTTCCAGCTTCCTGAACAACCAGCCAGCATCAGCCAGATCTGCCTTCAGGGGACTAAGATGAAAATAGCCCGCTTGTGTCATATGTTCTGGCTCTGTGAGTGTGACTCTCTTGTTCTGGTGCCCCACCTACTTCTCCTCCATCTTGATCTGGGATGGATCAGCCCCACCCCTTGTCAGGTCGAGTGCTTGCTAATGTGCATGTGTGCGAGTGTGTGCACATATGTGCGTGCGTGCGGTAGTGTGTGTTGGGGGCAGAGGAAGCCTGTAGATGTGGGCACAGACACCTTTGACAGAGCCTCCCTTGAGGTTTACCTTAAACCCTACCTTTCCCCAGAGGACAATCTAACTTGCTGTCAGGACCTGCAGGGATCCCGGGATGAGGGCCAAGTCACCTGGCTGGAGTGGGGCAGCCTGCCCTTCCGAAGCTGGTTGCAGCTCCAGCTGCCCGGTGCAGCCTGGGCTGTCAGGATGGCACTGCCCCCTGGAAGTGACTTCAAAGACCATTGTGTCCTGAGAGTGCAGGATTAACAAGCCTGGGCTGAGAAGGGGCCCTGAATGTCAGCCTCTTCTATGAGAGCCAAGACTTGGGACAGCAGCAGGCCCTGGGTAAAGCAGGGCGGGCCTGATTTACTGTAATTCCCTGGCTGCAAGCCCAATGGCACTAAGTTTAGGCAGGCCTGGGGGAGAGGCCCCTTGTGCAGTGAGGCTGTACAGCCCATTGCCTGGGTCCAGTATGTGTCCTGCAGGGGAGAGGGAGGTATTTCAGTGCCTGGCTGTGGGAATCTACTTGGGGGGTGGGTCGGGAGCAGGGGCACTTCCAATCTGAGCAGGTCAGGTCATTCCTGTAAAGGAAACTGTCCAAAGAGCTAGAGGGCTTTGGAGCTGCTCATAGTGACAGAGAGCTCACTGTGACACTGGCTTGCCACCTGTCACTATCATGCCTGGCTGCAGGAGTTATCTTCCCCAGGACCAACACAGGGAACAGACCTCTCTCAGATCTGGATCTCGGAGGTATGAAGAGACAAAGAAGTCTAGGCTCTCACCCCCACTCTCTTTGGCCTTCTGAGTGTGGGAAACAAAGAAGCCAGGAACAGCAGCAGCGGGGTAGCCCAGCTGACCGCCAGGTGCCCGCTACCTCCCCCTTCAGTCGCAGCAACACCTGCTGCTTGGTACTCAGCTGACTTCCTGTCCCTGGAAGAGCAGAGTGGCTGTGGGTACTGTGGGGGCAGGGCAGTCCCCTTCCTGTGCTTCTGGGAGGGCATAACCCTGTTAGTTTTGGGGCATTGTCACTTCCTATTTCCCAGGCTCTGGAAGCCAACCCTGGATTCCCCTGGAGAGTCTGTCTAGGCCAGGGGTTTGTCAGCATCCTGACCTACAGGTGAGGGACAGATTGGGCGGAAACAGGGCTACAGGGCTGTAGCCTGGTTAGGAGAAGGCTTGTAGGGAATTTCTGTCAGCTCTCCAAGGTCACATAGAGGTTCTCTGCCTCTCTGCCAAGCTCAAAGATGCAGGTGTGAACGATGCTCATGTAGGCATATGTGCATACGTGTGTGTGTATGTGTGTGTGTGTGTGTGTGTGCCTATGGGTGTAAAAGGACCACTTCAGTGACATTACTCAGTTGCTATTCACTCACTATTTTTTTAAGAGATTCACTTATTTATTATATGTGTATGGGTGCATTTCCTGAATGTATGTCTGTGTACTGGTGCCCAAAAAGGCCCAAAATGGCCACTGGGTCCCTGGAACTGGAGTTACAGATGGTTGTGAGCTGCCATGTGAGTGCTGAGATTTAAACCTGGGTCCTCTAGAAGAATAGCCAGTGTTCTTAACTGCTAAGCCATCTCTCGAGCTTTGCCTACCTTCATTTGAGACAGGTTCTTGCCCCAGCCCTGGACATACAAATTCACCACACTTAGGTTTTCTGTTTGTTTTTTGAGACAGGTCTGATAGTGTAGCCTCAGGATCCACCCACTAATATCCTCAATTCAGCATTTTGAACATCTGGAAGGAGTCTCATACCTGGCCTTTTTCTAAGGGGATCCTGGGACTAGAACTAAGGCTCCCATGCTTGCAAAGCCAGCACTTCACTATTTCTCCAAATCAAAAGATGCTTTATTTAAAAAAGAAATTTATGTGCACTGACCTTTTTTCCTAAATGTATATCTGTATGAGGGTTCCAGAACCTTTTTAACTGGAACTGCGATATGGGAATTGAACCTGGGTCCTCTGGAAGAACAGCCAGTGTTCTTAACAACTAAGCCGTCTCTCTGGTCCCCCAAAAGATGCTCTAAAAAAATAATAATTTAGCCAAGTATAGTGACGCACACCTTTAATTACTTGGGAAGCAGAGGGAGGCAGAGCTCTGTGAGTTCAAGGCCTGCCTGGTCTACAGAGTGAGTTCCAGGACAGCAGGAGCTTGTAGAGAGACTGTCTCAAAAAAAAAAAAAAAAACAGATTTAGATTTATTTATTTTATTTTTTATTTGTGCATGAGCCTGCTGTGTACACCATGTGTGTGCCTGTACCCAAGAAGGTCAGAAGAAGGCATCAGATCCCCCTGGAAGTGGAGTTAGACCTTTGTGTCCCTGACAATTGTGAGCCCTCTTGTGGGTGCTAGGAATTGGACCTCTGGAAGAGCAACAATTGTTCCATCTTTCCAGCCCACTCCCCAAAAGATGCCCTTGAACCCCCTAGCCTCCGGGGCCCAGCTCTACCCAGCGTGGCCATCTGGATTCAACAGGAGCCCCCACAGCGTTTGGAGAGGTCTGGCTGGCTCTGATGGTCACCTGGACTTTTCTCTCAGTGACATTGTCACAGAAGTGTGGCTTTGTCTGTTTCCTGTGTACTGCTCCTGGGTTCTTCCTCCTTCTGTCTCGCCTCAGGGAGCTCAGCTTTTGGAGGCTGATGTTCCTGTGAGGGTCATCTGAGGCTGCCAAGACTGGAGCTCCTCACTAGAGCAACACAGGAAGCATCCCTGTGGCGAAGTGAGGCAATGTCTGGGCAGGGCCAGCCATGCCAGGCAGGCTGCAGATGTGTATTTCTTCCCCTGTAGATGCCTGCCTTCTCCCTGATGCCAGCCAGGTCCCCTGCCTGTGCTATCCCTTAACACCATTTCATCTTGGGTACCCAAGGTATCTATCTCTAGAAGTAGAAAGAGCATAACTTTCAGACATATCAAGATGTAAAAAAGACTTTGCCCCTCCATAATACAGGCAGGAAGCAAGTTTAGAGACAGTAGCTGACTGAGGCTGGCCTTGAATTCACAATCTCCTCCCAAGTGTTTATGGGTGTCCCCCTGGAAAGCATCTCTGTGCCTGCCTCTCTCTGCCTCTCTCTGTTTCTCTCCTGTCTTCACTCCTCTGTGTTCCTGCCATAAGCACTAGGTTCTCTCTGTACTGTCCTGAGCTCCTGGTGCCAGCGATCCTCTGGCCTCAGCTGTGTTGGTCACTGGGATCATGGGTGTGTATTACCGAGCCTGGAGAGAGAGAGAGAGAGAGAGAGAGAGAGAGAGAGAGAGAGAGAGAGAGAGAGAGAGAGGAGAGAGGCCAGAATAGGGTTTATAATCTCCTGTGAGTACTGGAAACTGAACACAGGTCCTCCAGAAGAATACCAAGTTTGCTTAGCTGCTGAGCTGTCTCAGCAGCCCAGACAGGAAATCTTGACCAGAGATCCTGCAGGGTGGCTCTTCTGGGCTGGCGCTGTCCCCATGCCCACATGCCCAGTCATGTGCAGCCTGTAGGGTCTTTACAGATGGGTTGCATTGGATTGACTTGGTCCTAAGCCAATGGCTAGTGTCTTTCTAAGCGAGGAGTGCAGGGCTGGAGTGTTCTTACTGCGCAAGCCTGAGGACCTGAGTTCGGATCCAGAGCACCCATGTGAAAGGTGAGGCAGGGTGATGCACACCTGTAATCCCAGCACTGGGAGACAAGAGAATCTCAGGGGCTCGTGGGCCAGCTATTCTAGCTAATTGGTAAACTCTAGGTTCAGTGAAAGAGCCTGACTCAAAAAAAAAAAAAAAACCAAAAAAACAAAAAACAAAACAAAACATAAGATTGCTAGCAGGGGCTGGCAAGATGGCTCAGCAGAGAAAGGCATTTACAACCAAGCCTAATGACCTGAATTTGACTCCTCCAGAATTTGTACATTGGAAGGAGAGAACTGACCCCCAATGTCCTCTGATGCCCATAAGAGCACCGTGACAAGTGTCTACCCTTCCCCCACACAAGAGCACAGTGACAAGTGTCTACCGCCACCCCCCACCCCATACACACGAGAAATAACATTGATGGATAGAGAAAGACACTTGGTATAGATCTCTGGCCTCTGGCCTCACGCACATACAGACAGCTATACCTGGAAGGAACCCATGAGACTGGAGCAGTTGGTATCGATTAGCCAGGGCACGTATGCAAGGACTCCCAACAGCTGCCAGAAGCAGGGCAGGGCGGCCAGATAGCACCACACCAGGTTTTGAACTTCTGACCTTGAAATGGAGTTGTCTTAAGCAGTCCAGCTGGTGCTAGTCTCTAATGGCAGCCCCTGGACACTGGTCCCGTGACAACAGGTCACTCGGGTCCAGGAAGGAGAATAAGAAGGAAATTCATCAGGCCATGAAGCAGAGACTTGGAAGGGAACAAGCAGGGAGCAAGAAGGGTGTTCTACAGCTTTCTCCTTTCCCCGCAGACAGGAGACTGCCACGGAAGGAGCAGCGCTTCCTTCCAAGAGGACGGATGAGCGACCGAGCGAGCAAGAGAGCGAACGAGCGAGCGTTTAAAAACCATGTGGCCAGGGATGCAGGGGGTGTCTGGATCTGGCCGGGGCCCTGCGAGATGCTGTTACTGATCATAAATTTCCACCATCATCCCAGCCACACCACAGCCAGAGAGGCCGGTTTTGCTGACAACCCCAAGGGCCTGCCCAAGGTCGTGAGCCTGCACAGTGCTGTGGGACACTCGAGGAACCCATTTGCCTTTGTGCTCTCTGGACTTATGCCTGCCTATTTGGGTCTCCTGTGCCTCGGGTGGGGTGGGCCCAGTGACACAGTAAAGACTCTGGCGACGGTGCTCAGTCGTCCCAGATTCACCTGAGTGCACCTAAGTGACCTTAGGCTGGTTTTATGGTCTCTCCCTTCCATGGTTTACTCTGGTGAAAGCATGGGCAGAAGATGGGCATAGTGCCTCACACCTGTAATCTCAGGCTGAGGCAGGAGGATAGCCATGAGCGTCATGGTTTATATATGGAGTCCCAGGACAGTCAGGTGTGTAAATACAGACTCTGTCTCAAAGACAAGACCAAGCAAACAAGAGCCATATGGTGGTTCACACTACAATCACGGCACTCAGCAAGCGGAGGAGGGTCATGAGTTCAAGGCTAGCCTTGGCTCCCATAGTGAGTTCCTGTCTAGCTTGTGCTACAGGACTCTGGCAAAAAAAAAAAAAAAAAAGGACAGATACTGGGCTTGGTGTACCTTTAACCCCAGAATACTGACGGCAGAAGCAGGAGGATATCTGTGAGTTCCAGGCCAGCTCAGTTTACAGAGACTTCCAGGAAGCCCAGGGCTACACAGCAAGACTCTTGTCTCAGAGAGAGACCGAGGGAGAGGGAGAGGAAGTGGAGCCAAGTCCTAGGGTGACTGGAGACTGGAGAGTTCAGTGAGTTACATTGAGTTACATGTTTCAAGCACTGAGGAAAATGTGGCTACGTTAGAAGCCTTGGAAGCCAACTGCAAGACTGTCTGGAGAATAAACAACCCAGGCCTGGTGAGCAGGAGGGCTGTGGCATGGTGACCTATCTTCTCCCTCCACTGTCCAAGAGGAGCCCAGGCTTCTCCCACAGGTCTTATCTGTTTCTAATGGAATCTTCCAGAGATGGGAAACAGCAAACCCAAGACTGAGCAGCCTGGGTCAGGTCCTTAATTCTTGCTGCTTAAACTGAGGGGTGTGTGTGTACATATACATGTATGGAGGGCAGAGAACAACACCATTGTTCTTCTTCAATTCATCATCATCATCATCACCACCACCACCACCACCACCACCACCACCACCACCACCACCACCACCATTTCCTCATTATGTAGCCCTGGCTGGCCTGTAACTCACTATGTAGATCAGGCAGGCTAGCCCCTATCTCTTGAGTGCTGAGATTAAAAGTGTCTCAACACAGCTAACTTCCGATACAGGGTTTCTCTGTATAGCCCTGGCTGTCCTGGAACTCACTCTGTAGACCAGGCTGGCCACCAACTCAGAAATCTGCCTGCCTCTGCCTCCCAAGTGCTGGAAGGCTCCTTTTTTTTTTTTTTTTTTAATTTATTTTTTGACAGTGTCTCACTGTGTATGTAGCTCTTGCTATCCTGAAACTCATTGTGTAGACCAGGCTGTTGTGGAATTTGCAGAAATCTGCTGAATCCCAAGTATTGGAATTAAAGATATATGCCACAAACATGGCTTCTACCTTTTTTTGGTGGGGGGCATGTCTTACTGACTCTGGAGTTTACTGATTTGATCACACTAGCTGGCCAGTGACCCCAGGGATCCCCTGTGTCTGCCTTCCTAGTTCTGGGATTATATGTGAGGAGTGTTGTGCCTGGCTGTTTACACATGAGCTGGGGATCCTAACACAGTTCTCTGGCTTATGTGGTAAGCACATTACTCTTGAGCCATCTCCCCAGAACCCCTGAGGTCCCTTTTTGATCCTGGTCTGAGCTAGCTTTCGCCTCCTGGTGGAAAGCTTGGATCCCCACCAGAGCTCCACCTTGAATGCTAGCTGGTGTCTCAGGCTGGCTGTCCTGCCCATAGAGGGAACTTAGAGCATGGTGATTCACTTTTGCCCATAGTGAGTGCATTGTCTGTCTGTCATCTTTACACAGGATCTCAGAATGTGCTGAGCAACGGTGTGCGTGCAGCAGCGTGAATACCTCAATGCCTTGCCTGGCCTCCGGGAACTTCTGTCATCCCTGGTCACTTCCTCATCTTTCTGCCAGAGGCTTGCAACCTCTGCCTGGCATCTGGCTCTATGAATTGGCTGCTGTCCAGGCAGCTCTCCTACCAGCCAAAGAGTCTGGCCTGGTGACCCCAGGACCTTGCTGGTTTTTGCACTGAAGATTGACAAGACAGCCCAGGCCCCAGGCTGTGTATAGGCACAGGGTCTCTTCCTGCAAATGGCTCCTCAGCTGACTTTCTGGCTCCTTTTCTTATGCTGGAGAGGCCTGGAAGAGGACCTAGGGACGGGTCTCATCTGAACCTTTGCCCCAACCCTTCCACTATAGGGCTCTGGTCCAAGGCTGCTCAGGGCCCTTGCTGAGCTGGGAGTCAAACCTTGGTCCTGTGGTGGCCAGTGAGGAAATCCAGACCCCTGAGCTGCAGAGCTGTCTGTAGTCCAGGGCCACTCACAGTCCTCCCTGTCCCTGGGTGATGCTAACGGGGCAGCTGCCTTGCCAGACCCCTTTGCCTACTTCCACCAGGTGCCAAGAGATTCTGAAAGCACAATGAGTAATTGGGGGGGGGGGGGAACCATACTTGGAAGCCAGCCCATCTCTCTTCAGGAACAGCCGGCCCCTCTCCCCCTCGCTCCATTTTGTAGGATTCTAGGACAGAAAGGAATTTAGAGGTCATTTTTCAAGCCTTAGTCTTCAGAAAGAATAACTTGGAGGGGTTTGGGGTTCCCTGAGGCTTTGGGCTGGGTTCCAGACAATGAGTGGGTAGAGCCCTTGCTGGGTGGTGGGGGCGGCCTGGGGGGGAGTGTAATTATTTGCCTGTTGGAAGTAGCTGAGCCCTCCCCCCCCCCCCCCCTACCCATGAGACCACCCGATAGTTCCTCGGCCTTCATCTAAGGTCTAGGAAGGCAGGGCTCGCCCCTGAGGCTGACCGAGGCATCAGTGACACCCAGCTGGACCCAGCCATCACCTGGCTTGCTGAGTGGAGCCCCTGGGTGGTGTGAACGGAGAGGCTCCACTCAGGTGCAAGCTACTGCAGGAAGAGTCTGGATTCTGGAGAGTGAAATCATGGCCTTTTCAGTTAACTGGAGGGCCCAAACCACTCCAGATGCTCATCTGAAAAATATGGTATTCTGAACTTACCTTGGCACGAGATATCCTATCAATATCTGTTTGTCTCTGTCTCCTCCCCCTAGTAATGAAGGGCGAACCCAAGCGTTTCACAAACCTTGGCAGGCACCCTACCACGGAGCTGTAGCCTCGGCTCTTTAGTTTATTTGTTCTTTTGAGACAGGGTCTTGTTATATATGGCTCTGATCGGCCTGCAACATGCAATCCTCCTGCCTCAGCCTCCCAACTGCTAGAATGTATAGCCCTGTAAATTTTGCCCCTTCGACGCCTGACTTTTTTTTTTTTAAATCACCATGCTGTGCACTTGGTATTTAGGATACACGCATTTTGGTAAGGCACTGATGCTCCTTGCTCCTGTTTGTACACGTGGGAGCCTTGAGAGGTCTCCAGGGCTGCGGCTGTCAAGGGAAGTGACCAGAAGGACAGGTCGCAGCTGTAGGATGGGAAGGCTGGACAGGAAAGGATGCACATGCTGGTAGCACTCAGGTGGGGAGGTCACCTTGTTGGGAGAACCTGTGTCTCATGGTGTAGGATGGAGTAGGGACTCGGGGGAGGCAAAGGCAAGCTTTCTGCTGTGCTTACAGCCCGGAGGGTTTGGAAATTTGGCTTGGTAGAGAGTGCCAAGAGGAACCAGCACCGTGGATTCCTTGGGCTGGGCTGCGTGTGCCATGACAGAAGCAGTATTTTTAGAAGGTGAAGCATGATGTGAATGTCATAGATGTGTAGACGCGCCCGATTGGGACATACCAAGCAAGTTTTTCCGAGCTCTCCCGGGTTTCCCCTTTCCTGCTCTTCTCCCTGTTTTGTGTGTCGGGTGCCCCTCCCCCAACCCCGTGCACGTGGAAAGAGCACCTGCTGACTGCCTCCACTCCACTCCACTTCTGGGAAGCCACGGTAGGTCACTTCCTCCTGGACACCCCAAGCTGTACTCTGTAAACTTTTATTTTTAAACCCATTCCCTTTCAGGGTACTTCTCAACTTTCATTCTGGTTCCCCTTTCAGACCGTGAGTCTGAAGGCAGGAAAATGTCCTGTTGCCTGACTGAGCTCTGACATAGGGAAGGAAGTGAACAGTTAGTTACTTTCAGGTATGCGTGTGTGTGTGTGTGTGTGTGTGTGTGTGTGTCCGTGTGTCTGCAGTGTCCATCTGAGGCTGCCCCATGCAGCCCCTCTTCTCACAGCCTTGTAGTATCCATCCACAAAGATTCTGTGGTGACCAGCACTCCTGCCAGGAGTGTGACTTGGCATAGCAGCTTCCTGGAAGACAAGTCCTTGTTTATGGCTTTTGTATGCACACTTTTGATGTTCTGTGTCCATTATAAATGCTAAGTACTGTTCCCCAGGCTGGCATGAAGTTCCTTGTCTACCATGTATGAAGCCCTGGATTTAATTTCCAACATGCATAAACTGGATGTGGTTGCATATGCCTACAATTCTGTACTCAAGGTCATCCTTGGCTACGTGTCGGAGGAGGCCAGACCATGCTATCTGTAACAAACCCGCACTGTGGTGTTCTCCTTTTAAACCTGGGCATTTGTGGTCTGGGGCACCTTTGCTCACTGGGCAAACTGCTTGCTGTAAGCTTGGGAAGCTGAATCCATATCCTCAGCACCATATAAAAGCCAGGCATGGTGGCGCGGTAGGTAGGCAGAGTGTGCCATCACCCCAGCCAGGTGTGGTAGGTAGGCAGAGTGTGCCGTCCGTCCGTCACCCCAGCGCTGGGAAGTGGAAATTGACAGGACTTCTTTACTGGGGAGCCAGTCTTACCAAATTGGTCACTTCTAGATCAATGAAGAAATCTGTCTCAAAAAGAAGGTGAGGGGGGGGATCATGGGAGTGGTCAGCAGGGAAAAGAGGACTGAATGATGCCTGTTGTCCTCTGACCTCCACATGGGTGCCATAGCATGTTCACACACGCACGGTGAGCACACACATTCACACACACACACACACATGCACATGCATAAACGTAATTTGTCCTTGTTGTTTTTCATGACAGTAGCCTTAGCTGTCCTGGAACTCACTCTGTTGACCAGACTGGCTTTGAACTCAGAGGTCTGCCTGCCTCTACCTCCCCAGTGCTGGGATCAAGGGTGTATGTCATTATCACTTAGCAATATATGTAATTTTTAAAACATGTAGAGCCAGGCATGGTGATGCACAACTTTAATCCCAGCACTGGGGAGGCAGAGGCAGGCGGATTTTTGAGTTCAAGGCCAGCCTGGTCTACAGAGTGAGTTCCAGGAAAGCCAGCGAATCAGAGAAACTCTGTCTCGAAAAACAAACAAACAAAAATATATCTAGGAGCTGCATGAACCTCTAGCCCCTGGACATGCATAGCATGACACAAATAGTAAAAACATTTCGAAACTTAACTACCCATTCATCTATTTATTTATGGCTCTTGGAGAAAAGGTTTCAGTGTACACTTTTGGCTGGCCTGGAACTCACACAGTCCCCCTGCCTCTATCTCCTGAGTGCTGGGATTAAAAGGCCTATATACTACGTCAGCTGGCAGAAGATAGATAAGGGAGGGGGGAGACTTTTTAAAATCTGGTTTTTTCTAGGGCCAATGAAATGGCTCAGCCAGTGAAGGTGTTGCTGCCAAGCCTGACATCCTGTATTTTATCCAAACCCACATGATTGGAGGAGGAGACAGACTTCTGTAAGTTCTCCTCTGACCTCTACAGGGTCACTGTGGCTCAAATAGCATATGTTCTACAAATGACAGTGGTTATGGCCCACACTTTCCGCATCCAGATCCCTGGCTTCGTTTCTTTTGGAAAAGCCTGGGGTTTCTGCGTCTCTCTGCAAGCTGTCTTCCAGGCTGCAGCAATTGCTTAAGTCTGTGCTGCAATCCAGAGAGCTCAGGAGTGGGAAGTCCAGAGTTCTCCCTGCTTCTGGGAACAGCCCCCCATCCCCCTCCCAGCTCAGCTTCCACAGGCCATCCTCATGAGAGTGGGTCAGGCTCACCCAAGGATTTCACAAACGCCTGGCCTGTTCCCAGCATAGCACAGCTGGGAGGGCTCAGCAATGAGGAGGGCGGACCATCCTCTCCCACAGCCCCTGCTGTCCTTGGGCTCAGGGCCTCTGGGCCTGGAGCCTGGGGACAGAAAAGGGTGTGCGTGTCCAGGCTTGCCACCGCAGTGGCGTGCTGTAGGCCTTCCTTCCCTCTGCACTTCACTTCCCAGATTGGGCTTAGTCAAGGTGCTAGGAGGAAATCCCCTTTCCAGGAAGAGCGGAAAGACAGGCTTGCCTTCCCCAAAGTGAGCAGCAGGTGGGTCACCCAGGAGTGCCCGGGATTCTCAGACTGCAGGTCTGATTCACTGAGCTATGTGCTCGGAGTCCAGGAATCCAGCAGTTTTGTCTACATGCCTGGTGACCAACCATGATTCTCTGCCTTCCTGGGAGGCACTGGAACACTAGGCAGCCTGAAAGGGGTTTTAGATTGTCTACCCTCTTCCTCGACCCTGGAGGGCTGCTCCTTGAATTCAGGGCCATTGTTTCCTTATCGGAACAAGAGTTCTGACTGAAGATGGCTCAGTCCCATTGTCAGGCTTTGGGGGTTAACCCAAAACAAGACAATGGTTTTCCACGGCCAAGTTGTGGCTGTGTGACTCTGTTTCTAACACTTGATTTGGTAACAGAAATAGTAGTCATTATTTAATTTATGTGCTTACGAGTTTGTTAATGGCTTTCTCCTACTCAAACTTAACTCCTGGGAAGCACTGGGAGCCAAACTCCAGCAGGCCTCATCTTGCTGAACTCTAAAATCCCCCGGACCTAGAACATTCCCTGAAACACAGGATGTGTTGGACAGATATTTGCTGAGTGGACTGTCGGGTGAATGGCAAAGGGAGGGAGCAAGGAGCTCCCTGAATGGAGCTGGGATGGGGGGTGGCCCGCAGGCTTTGCTCCACTAGCCTAGAGAGCGTTCTCGGCTCCTGCAAGGCCAGAAAACAGGACCCATCCTTTGCCTGGAGGGAAGTCGGAGCTTTTTGTGTTGTCTCCCGGAGGGGGTCAGTGACCCTTGTGACCAATGACGGGCTCCCTCCCGCCCCCACCCAGGGAGGTGCGCCTGGCCGCCTCCCGGCCGAGTTTCCTGGCACTGGGCTGAGAATAAACAGCTCTCAGCGCCTGTAATCCCGTTGCCGTGGCGACGGCGCTCCGCGGGAGTGGGCGTGTCGGAGGCGTGTCCTTGTGGAGTGGGCGTGTTGGGAGCGGGGTCTGAAGGGACCTCCCTCCCTGCGCTCAGCGCGGACATTCTTCGCATAGCTGCTCTCGGGCTCCCGCGGTGGCCGGGAAGTGACTCTTCCTGGCAGAGGGCGGCTCGAAGCGCAGAGCCCGAAACATGAGGACAGGCGGGGTGCAGAAAGGGGTTCTGCCCACCTGGGCCTCGGTGTGCACCTCACGGCCCCGTGCATGTTGCCCCTTACCACTACCTAGCCAGTGTTTCTGGTGGCCAAGTCCGTCACTTCGCTGCCCTGACTGCCTTGCGGTGCCCCCTCCCTGACTGACATCCTTACTGATTCTGTAGGCCAGGACACTTCGCGAGGGCTTATTTTCCACCACCAGCTCCCCATCTGTGGCCTCCCTTCTTCCCTATCCCAAAAGCAGGCCTTGAATTTACCATTTCTGGCTCAAGTCTTCAGGAGGCCAGCCCAAAGCGCACCATCAGGGAAAATGGGGGCCTCTTGGGTGGATTCTTGAAGTCCTGGAGGCAGGGTAATAGAATTCAGGGGTAGAGGGCAGCCTCCTCACTTTCTGCTGCTCACATTACAGGGACTTGCCCTACTCCCCACAATCTCTTTATGGAGCATTTTGGAGTCAGGAGCACCCCTCTCCTGCCAATCAAGACCCAGGTTCCCATTAGGAGGAGAGTTTTACCCTGAAAAGACTGAGTCCCAGATGGGCCTTGTAACAGGGATGGGAGGAAGCGGGGAAACACTGGCCAGGGAAAGATGGAGAGAGCTTCCACTGTGGCCACTACCTCCCTGTGAGACTAAGTTACTCTGCTCTTCTGAATGTTAACGGTTTTCCTGGTGTGTGCCTGTCCCCAGGCTCTGATCTGATCTGGAGACACAGAAGGCTGGGGTAGGCTAGGAGCTGCAGGCCGAGAAAATAAACCCTTTTGTTCTCTGTTCTGAGCCTCATCTCCCAAACCAAACTGAGCCTCCAGGAGGGAGGCTTGAGAGAGGATCTGCGTCTAGGACACGTGCCTAAACAACCACGTTCTGGGTCAAGGACAGGTGCCAACTGCAAGGCTAGGTTCCCTGGTTCTGTGGAGGCTGCAATTTCCACAAAAGTGGCCCTCTGGAGCAAGTGGCAGTGGGATGCCATTGGGCAGGCCTCAGGACAGGAAGGTTCCCTGAGACACTTGGGACTCTGGGAGAGATGAGAACCTGCCTTAGTCTGCAGTTCTGGTTTCTGAGTTGGCAGTCCATCTAGTGTGGGTCTGGCCTGCTGTCTGGTCTCATGCCTGTTCCAAACCCTTACCTCTGGACCATCTCTCTTCTCCTGCTTCCCCCCCCCCCCCCCCCCCCCAGCCCAGGAAATGGTAAAACCAACGGCTTGTGTATTCTTCCAAATGGGAGGGCAAACAGTTTGTGTATTCTTCCAGCAGCCTTTTAAACACTTGACTCTAGGAGCAGCTGTTTATTGGGTGCTGAGGGCCCAAAGGAGGCTTTGGCACCTTTCAGATATTCGAGTATCAGACAGGGAGACTGAGGAGTCCCCAAGCTGGGGACCACACTCATCTCAGAGCTCCTCAGATCTGTACTGAAGGAAAGATAGCACATCAACAGGTACCACTAACCCCTCGAGTATGATGGGAAGGGAACTCGGTGCTTGCCTTGTTAGGAGACAAGGTGAGAAATCAAATGCCCCCAAGCACCAACCCTTTGTTTGTTCCCACATTCCTGGTGCTATGTTCTCCACAGGTTGCTTAACTTCTCTGAACCCTCGATTGCCCCAAACTCAATAAATATTTACAGATCACCTCTCTAGGCACCAGAATGACGAATTCAAGTCATGCTGAGTCCTGCTCACACAGAAACACAGCTGTGTCTCATGGGGATGCCTGACAGACTCAACCTCTCCGGTGCCCAGATGTAGGATGAATAGATGGCTGTTTTCCCAGGAGGAGCCAGGATGGTGGTCCATGGCCCACGTGGGATCTTTAAGAATATAAAATGAATGTATGAGGGAGTATGGCCAGAAAACCGTTACCACCTGTTCCAGGGCCCCACTTGCTTTCCAGGCCTGTGTGGGGATCACCCCTCCCCCCTTGTGCCATGACGTCTGCAACACTGTGCTGACGTCACCAGTCACCCTCAAGACCCCGAGTCTAGACTTTCTCGGAACACCTCCCTGCCAAGCAGCCCAGGCAGAGTGCGCGCTAATAGCTTGGAGCCTCTAACAGCCTCTGACCACAGTGCAGCCTGCTCCCTGCAAGCCCTTTGAAGCCAGCATTTCCTTCGCTAACTTGCTTTGCATATTCTGGTCAGAGCTGAATCAGACTGGCAGGAATTACCCATCGGTAGCAATCTAGGTGGCTGTCACAGCTTGCCAGTGACACAGGAGGGCTGCAGGTGAAGTGAGGATTCATCAGAGTCTACCTCAGAGCCTCAAGCGAGCAGAGGGAACCAGCAGCCACAGCCAACCCCCTCCCCTCACTGAGGGTGAGCAGAAGAGAAAACCAGGGAAAGAAAGGCTCAAGTCGTGTTTTTTCATTAAAAAATAGTGCTCTTTATTATAAATTACTGAAATGTTTCTTTTCTGAGTATAAATATAAATATATGTGCAAAGTCTGAGTTGAACTGGGATTTGGTTGAGTTTTTCAAGCATCTTCAGACAGCCTCGAAGGCCTGAGTGGGGAGAGGGGCAGGCTGGAGGTGGATTTTTATAAAAGTGATTGAGGCAAATTGTAAACATTATTTAAAACAACAGAGAAAAAAGCCACCCCAACACACAGCTGCCCCACCCAGCCCCATACCTGACTCAGAAAACTGATGTTTCTCCCCAACACAGGACCAGTTCCAGGTAATTCCATGGCTGCTGCATTCCCGGGAGGCCCCTGTGAGTGGCAGGTGACGGCTTCTCCATCACCTGGTGCCTCCCCCAGGTGAGAAGGGAGGACTGCAGGGCCTGGAGGCCCTCCGACCTATGGAGGACCTACTGACCGAGAGATGCCTAGGACTGGCCGACGTCTTCCCAGCATTAACTCGGGAGTCCCTCCCCTGAGTGACTGGGTCTCCTCTCTGCAGCCACTTCCCCTGGCCTGCAGCCACCTGGGTGAATCCCTCAACTCTCTGCCTACTGGCTGTGTGTGTTTGGCTCCTTGTGTGCCAATCTCCATCCATGGGACAGAGGGCATTTAAGGCAAGTCTCCTAGCCCGACGTAGGAGAGACAAAGCAGAACCCTCCATCTGCTCAAAGGAAATCTGGGCTCCAAGATGGCTCATCAGTTGACCTGCCTCCCTTTGGTGTAGGAAAAGGTGGCCAGTTTACCAGCCCCATCCATCTCCCTTCTAAATGCTACTGCCTCTTCACAATGGGGAGGGTTCTGGGGTGCCAGAGGACTTTGGGATCCGGGAGGTTTCATTAGCTGCCCCATGGGAGAGGAGCCTGGCACCAGTATGGCTCTCTTCAGGTCACCCCTTGCCTTTCCCCAGAGCCAGGAGCCACCACTCCTCACCTAGGCTGGGCAGTGGGAGTAGTTATTTCTTTGGCCAGCCTAAAAAAAAAAAAAAAAAAAAAAAAAAAACCCTTCACACAACACACCCTTTCCTCCTCCATCTTTCCCCCCAGGCCTGGCACCTGCTCACGATCAAACCAAATCAAAGCGCAAACAAGTTCCAGCGGGAAAGTTTGAAGATTCCACCTGCAGTTCTCGTGTAAGTTCAACACTTGGAGGTGTCCCCACCTCCCTTGGGAAGCAGAGGGGGTGTGGAGGAAGGGGAAGGGAGAGTCGGCTTGTCAATGCTATTGTCCCACAGGCCGCTGGCTCCACTTGAGAGAAGCTGGAGCTGGGGGAGGGGGGAAAGCAGGTGGCAACACCCCCTCCCCTTAGACGCATTCCAGGTCCTGCCCGCCCCACTCTGCGGAGTGGAGGGCCTGAGGAAGAAGCCTATCTGCTCCTGGCTCACTGGGAGCTACCGACCGACCATTGGGGCTGGATTTTTGTGCTTGTGCCATGTGCCTCTGAGGAGAGGCGACCGACCCAGGCCCCCCTCTGACCCTTTTGCTCTTTAAAGCGGAGCATCATACTGGTCCAGGAACTCCCGAATGGGTCCAGGCAGCTGGGTCACTTTCTCATAGGAGTCCAGGTGGCCATTGACAGTCTTCCGACAAAGGTGCTGGAGGGTGGCCACATTGGAGGACAGAGGTCGGCTCAGTACCAGCGGAATCTTCTCGCCCCCAGAATAGATGTAGTAAGCTCTCTTGGGGGTACTCCCGGGGAGTGCCTGGGCAGGTGGCTGCTCCGAAACCTCAGAGGAGGGTTCCGTGGGTGGCAAGGAGAAGGAGGAGGTCCCTGGGGGCGGCATGTAGTGGTGCACCAGCTTGAGTACACAGTCGAAGCGGGGCACTGGCTGCGTGCTCCGGGGGTCACTCTGCAGCGAAAAGCTGCCCCCCTCGCACTGGATGCGCAGGTTCTTGGTCCCCGACTGGGTCTTGACGCTCAGCGTGAAGAAGTGGCGCTGGTCCGAGCTGTCGCGGATAAGAAAGGTGCCCGCGGGCTCGGCGCTGAGCAGCAGGTTCGCCTCGCCGCCGGTCACGGCGCTCCAGTAGAATCCGCTCTCCTGCAGCTTGCGCACGGCGTTCACCACCAGCTGGTACTCGCTCTTAGAGCTGAAGGTCTTGAGGCGCAGGCTGGTGTCCAGGGGGCGGCTCATCCCGGCGGCGGGAAACTTGCTGTGGGTGACCATGGCGCACGGAGCCAGCGTGGATCTGCGCGGCGGTGGCTGCAGCTGCTTCGCGGCCTCCGCACAGCGGCCGCTACCGCATCCCGGGGGGCTGCAGAGCAAAGTGCGAGACGCGTGAGTGCCCGGAACCCTCCAGCGTGCCCGGCCCTCCAGCCTCGCCTAGCGCCCGGGGCACCCCTTTGCCCCGCTGAAGACCGCGTCTCAGATTCAGCCACCTCGCGGAACTCTCCTGGCCTCGGTCTCTGCCGGCCAACCCCAGTCCCTTCCCCAGCACGCCCTAGGAGAACGCCCAGAGAAACTCGCGCGTGGAAGTTGGATCTCCAGGAGCGTGGCCAGGATGGGGAGAGACACAAGAGCCCTAGGGACGCTCAGGGCGCCGCTCAGTCCGGTGCCCTTAGTGGCGAGGGCGAAAAAAGGGGGGGTGCCAAACCCGAGATATGTGGGAGAGGGGACAAGAGAAGTCCGAGGGCCCCAGCCTGAGTATTACGGGAACCCGGGATCTTCGGTTCTCATCCGCTCTGCCCCCTGCCTCGTCCCCTCCCTACCGGGAATGACCCGGGAAGGGGAGGAGAAACCGGGAAAAGCTCCCTAGCTGGACCGAGGCCCCCACCCTTCCCCACACCGCGCCCCTCCTTCCTACCTAGTCCCGAAGCGAAGTCTCCGGCCTTGGGGCTGCGCCTCCTAGGGTCCCCGAAGCGCGGCGGCGGCTAGCCGTGGCTCGCGCTGCGCCCAGATGTTGGCAGCCGTGAAGTCTACAAAGGGGCTCCCTGTGCGTGCGCCCCCTCTGGCTTCGCTGCTCCCCAGGCCGATCAGGCGCGCTCCTGGGTGAATCGAGCAAAGGACCTGGGCGAGGGACTTCGACGGACAGCTGGGCCGGGCAGGGGGCGTCCGGGAGCCCGGAGAGCCAGCGGTGGCAGGAGCAGGCGAGTGTGGAGTCGGAGTTAGAGCCGCCGCGGAGGCCGCGCGCGCGGGTATTTACCCGGCCTGCTCGCCCCGCCCCCCGATTCCTGGAACTGCGCTGCCCGTCTTCTTGTAATGTTTAGTCACTACTCTGCACTGAAAGGCTGCGCGCGGAGGGCGAGGGAGGGGCCGCGGGCGGCCGAGGGCGGGCCTGGAGCTGGGGCCTCCAGGACCCGCCGAGACACACCGAGAGGGAGACAAAGCGCGGCGCGAGGCTGCCCGACCGGCGGGCGCGGCGCCAGCCATGGCCGAGCGTTCCTGGCAGCGGCCCCTCCCCCGCGCGCTCCGCCCCCAACTTCTCATTCACACTTTCCCCCCCACCCCCTCCCTTCTAAGAAGGCTGGTTTCTGGCAGAGGCGGGGGCGCCGCGATGGGAGCGCGCGGGCAGTTCTAGGAGGCCGGCCGGGAGAGGCTCCTGGCACCCCTTCCCTTTTTCTTAGACCCCTCGGGGACGCTCCCCTCGCTCCCACCCGGGCCACTCCGAGGTCCTCATGTACAGTTCCAAGCATCCCGTGCCAGCCAAAAGGGGCGTTCAGCCACCGGCTCACTGGGGACCTAGGAAGTGGAGGTGTTGGGGTGGGGGGTGCGAGACGTTTACCTGTGGACAGGTCCAAAGGATGAAGCTGCTACGAGATCCAGAAGTGAAGGAGACACTGACTTCGAGGCCGCCGCCTGGCCTCAGCTCATCCGCCCCTTGCCTGGTTCTTCGGTGACAGACTTGAGCGCTGATGCCCTTTGGGGAGTGGGGTGGGAGGAGCAGCTAACTCCTTCCTACCTTATCGCTCATCTGGGCCTCCCAACCTGCGTGGCGAACTGCGGGTCCGCCCAGGTGCTCTCGGCGCGGTGGGGGAGCTGGAGGAAAGAAACCGTGACCCCCGTGCTCGCCCCCGAGTCCACTAGAGGGCGCGCTGGAGTCTTGTTGGCGAGCAGAGTTTTACTGTTTCCCAGGCCCCGGAGAGAGAAAGGAGAGAGCGCACGAGGTTGTGGGGCTCCTTATTCAAGAAAGAGGAGTGGGGAAACTAGAAGACAGGGGCTTCACCTCCCAGGCCAGGGTCTAACCTGGGTATGAATGTCGACTGGGAGGACTGTCCACCGAGCGTTGTCCCGGGTGCGGCCCACTGCCTGACAGTCGCTGAGGAGTTAGAATGAACCCTCCCTAGCCTCTACGTTTTAAGGTGTATGGACTTCCCCAATGATGGAGTATTGATAAGGGGGAGTATTGATAAGAGCAGGTGATTGAGGTGAAAGTTTGCTTACTCCTGGTCACGTGAGTAGCTATAAAGGCCTAGTAGCAAGTTTTGCAACAGGCAGCAGGAAGCAGAAGCCACCTGAGAACCAGCTAAGTGACACACAGTGTCTGCTCTCAGTGGGCTTTCTGACTTGCCCTCTTGGATACCGCAGGCTTTGTGAAACACCAGTAGGAGTCAGTTGTGCATTGGCTACACACAGTAGCTTGGGCTAGGAGGGAGGGCTGGGGAAAGAGTAGGTACCTCAGAATCTTGGCCCACTGTGTCCAATCTGCTCCACTGATGCTGGGGAACTAAGAGAGACTCGGGCAGGTTCACCGACTCTCTGGACTCAGTCTTGTTATCTGTGAGATAGGGATGGGTGCCCCTCCAGCGTCCCCTGCCTCCCCTCGGGAAATCCTAGTACTCGAGAGGGTTAGGGCCTTCTTTAAAATATCTCACATTGGTCTGAGGAGCAGACAGGCACAGATGGAGAACATCACAGGCGAGATCCAGTCTTTGCCTTCCAGTCACCTGCAGGCTCCCGAAATGGATTCTCCCTTTCTCTGTGAACAAGCCCTCCTTAATCTCATTCAGGGAGTGTTCCCCAGCTGCTGCCTTGACCATATGCTTCTGAGCCGAGGGCAGTGGAGGACAGGGAGGACTCTTAGGAAATAGCCCTGGAGTTAATGGATGGGAAAGTGCTTTGTAAATTACAATGCCCTGACGTGAGTCAAGTTCATTCATCCATCCCACAAACTCTGACTTCGTGCCTGGCTCTGTCAGGTCTCCCGTGCAGTGCTAGGGCGGCAGAGCTGCTGGGCAAAACCCACAGTGGGGAAGAGGCTGTGGGCCATGAGCAAGGACTAGTCATGGCTGTGACCTGGTGAGACACTGTGATAGCTTCTGAGGGAAGAGAGGGGAGTGGAGAGGCTGGATTGCTGGCTCAGCAGTTAAGAACACCTGCTGCCCTTCTGGAAGACTGGGATTTGGTGCCAGGGCCTATGCAGGCTGGGTTACAACTGCTGTATCCTCAGTTCTAAGCTACCCTTGGGCCTCCAAGGGAACCTGTACTGATGTGTCCCCCACCCCAAACACACTTATACGTAATTAAAATAAATCTCGGCTCCTATGATGTTAGCACACACTTTTAGTACTCCGGAAACAGAAGCAAGCAGATCTTTGTGAGTTCAAGGGCAGCCTGGTCTACATAGAGTTCCAGGCCAGCCAGAGCAAC